>OOFC01016146.1:0-14795 GCA_900323345.1 Pseudochromis fuscus | reverse complement strand
CAGGGCCAGAAACTAGGGATGAATAATCTGACTGTCTCTCCTGATTCTTGTGTTTTTCTCACTAATTTTATATTCATACACCTTGATATGTAAAACTGAATTAAACTTTCAGCATTAATTGAGTTAGTTTAATCACCTGTGTCTTCCGGTATGTGTCAACCTTTCATCTCTTAGTCCTCCCAGTGTTGCCCCCTTCCCCCACCCCCTCAATTTTTAAATGTTGCTACTATTTAAACTATTTGAAATCATTTCTATGTGAGGTCACATGAAAACCAGGGTTTGTGGAGTTGATAGTTAAATGTTTTAGATTAATCTTCATTTAATATCATGTCACAGGATCATTTTGATGAATTCAGCATCAGCACCAAACGCAGCTGGATTGTAGCATCCCGACCAGAAAGGAGGCTGTCACTATCAAAGTACTACATTTATTAAAAGACAAGTGCATTTTAATTCAAGTGCATCCACACATTTATATGCAAGACATCACCTGAAGATATTACAAGGTGTATAAATAATAATGTAGTAATATCTCAGGTTTAATGCACTTATAATCCATGTAAAAATAAATAAATCAATCAATAAAAAATTAAAAAATAAAGTCAGGTAAAAAAAAAAAATGTATATAGACCAATATCACAAAGTGTCTGACAGGAATTTATAAGTCCTGGTCATTTTTGTCAGTGCTGGTTTAATAGAAATTGTTGAATTATCTCCAAACATCTACATACATTTGGTACACATGAAATGAAACCTAAATTTGTTTTCATTGGTGATTTATTCACCTTTTAAAGTAAGGTTCTGTTTGCATGAAGTACTTCTATTATTTGATTTTTACTGCATGTGCACAGCAGTATTTTGTTATGACTAGTAGACAGTTTACTTTCCCTGGCCTGCACTTCAAGAAAACAAAATCTTTAACTTTACCCCGGCTGTGGTGGAAGAGGTAAAACCAAGTCTTCCAGTTCCAGTGGTTTGATTGCCTCTGCAGTCACCCACACTAAGAATATATGATACTGTAAGGTGCACCGGCTAATGGCGTCTGCTGCACCAAATGGGATATGTTATGCTGATGTGAGAGTGCATCAATAATCCCTGGTGAGTTATGAACCGACCATGATTATTGCCCCGAGACTGCAGGAAATCCGTTTGAGGCTGTAAAATATAAAAACCATGACATTGTAAATATGCAGGCCATTAAAAACAGCCAGCTGACATTGCCAAAAATAACCCTGACACACTGTCCGAGGCAGAAATATGGATTATCGCCTCTTGCAATACAATTCTCTTTATATCTTTCATGATCTGTAAAACTCCCTCTGCTCTCATTTATAATGAATGGAAAAACCTTATGTACAGTGTGTTTTATGCTGCACTGATGATGTCCATGGAGGGTGGCTTTATGGCTGTGTGTGTGCATGTGTGTGTTGCTGAGTGTTTGTCCCAACTGCCACGAAGATTATTTGTCAATTGAGATCATGGAGACTGAAGTAAATTCAAGCCTGAAAAATATCTATCACACAGGACCAGTAATGTCTCATTTTATATGTCCAGACTTGCGATAACACAGAACAGTAATATGAATCCTGCTTGAATGAAGCATAACTTAGATTTGTGATGTAAAATTCATTGTGCAAAAGGAAAATATTGTGCAAAAGTGATGGTTTAAAGTAAATATATTGTTGTTTTTTCAGTGACTGTTCCACCAGTGGAGCGAATAAAACAGGTGTCATGAAGCAGACGCTGTGAGAGTTGGACTTTTAAATAATAAAAAAATATATTGTTGTCCAAATTAATCTGTTATTGTTTGATATTTTCACTTTCTTACATATTAATATATATATTTTCACCTTATCTAAAATAATATTTAGATACTTTTACACCAATATACATTTATTTCTTCAAATAGTTGCCAGGCCAGACTTGTGTTAGAGGCAGGACTCTATTTCTCTCTATTTTTTAATTCCCTCTGATCAATGTAATTCGAGGTCTGTGGGGAAACAGATCAAAACATTAATGTTACTGCACTACACTCTGCAAACTCAACATTTCCTGTTTATTTCAAAGTAAAAGCTCTCTAGCGTTCAGTGGACAGAAAGCCTTTATTTCCTAACAGGGCTTTTGTTGTGAAATATTTGCAGGCACACCATGCACAACAACAACTGCTTAACTACACAACACTCAATTTCACACTTTACATTTTCTGAATTAAATAACTCTGATCATTTATAATGTTTTTGTTAAACCTCGTTATCATATCTGGAATAGATTAAAAATCTAACGACAAGGACAAACAAATTTCACCACAAGGTCAATTCATTGGCCATTCTGGAGCATTTTATGATATTACATGATCTTCATCAGCAGATGGGGTTGTACAGTTGTCACGTTATTGCAGATGTTCAAATTTCCATGTTTGTCCTCGGCTGGATTAAAGTTTCACCTTGACTGCAAAGATGTGTTTGATGCTGGGACCATAGTATCAATGGTAACTTTAGTGAGGTAGCTACGGTGTTTAGTTGTTTCAGTGTTTTGTCCCACCTGCATATCCTGTTTTTTCATGAGACAAGGCCTTCTCTTCCAGGTTTAGTTTAAAAACCTCCTCGTAAAGCTCTGTCTTGTCCAGTTGACAATATAATCTCACCACAAGGTCTAAAATCTTCAAAGGTGTTTTTAGGATAAACACATTTAGCTATATCAGAACATTTCAGCGGTGGCTCCTCCTCCCTGAATCCAGATCTGTGCAGGGAATCAGCGATGACCGCCAAATTCAATCAGGCTTTGTAAATAAGTTTCAGTGAGTGCAGAGGTTGGAGGGTAATTCCTTATTTATGTGAGGTTCTCACACACTACTTGTGAGTCAGAATAAAGACAATGAAAGACAGAAGAGCAGTCGTAGTAGTATCCTTTCTGCACACTGATTAGCTGCACTGAGGCATTAGCAGAAGCAAAACAGTGGCATTATGGCCCTAATGATGACCAATTTGAGGACCCCTGAGGACCCCAGCTGTGTCCAGGACCAGACGTATTGGCCCATGATGAGCTAAACCAAGCCTATTTACTGGTGCTCTTTCTCCCAGTCTGTATCCGCCAGCCACACGCAAACACATATGCATAATGGAGAAATAATGGAATCTTCTAATAATTTGTTTGGGCCAGAGAGGAAAGTAAAGGGACGGCGAGTCGGAGGCTGGCTCTCTAAATGACATGCCCCTGTGGCCTAACACGATTAGAATTTAAACTATGAGACTCCCGAGCCCTTCTTCAGGGGTCGAGATGAAATATTGAGATTGCTGCCGTGGCTTTTGCTCTCTTCCCGGCTTCCCGCGACATTCCCTCACTCTGACACTTGTCTGCCAATCAAAGTGACGGACAGCTAACACGCAGAGAACAGAGGCGAGCTCCGCCGAGCCGGTTTGTTTTAGTCGGTGTGGTGGTGGAGGAGGTTGAGTGACACCTCGACGCTCGGAGACTCGCTGCTTTACTGGAGCGTAGTGAAGTGTCCTGCAGTTTATTTTAGTGGTAAAATGTTGTCGGTCTGAGTTCCTGTGTGAGAGCTGCTGACGTCTACTGACTATCACAGCAATACAGTAGTATTTCTATTCTATTCTATTCTATTCTATTCTATTCTGTGTTGTTCTATTCTATTCTATTCTGTGTTGTTCTATTCTAGTTTATATCGCTGGTATTTTTCCATTCTCTTCCCTACTATTCTTATTTTATCTGTTCTATTGTATTTCAGTGTAGTCTTGGTTAGTCTAGTAGTTTGGTCAATTTTATTCTAGTTGTATTTAGTCGAGTCCAGTTTTGGTTTATTCTATGTAGTCTAGATTATTCTAGTCTCTTTATTCTAGTCCAGTTCAGTCTAGTTCCTTCTTGTCTCGTCTATTTTTGTTCCGAGTTAAGTTTAGTCTCATCTAGTCTGGTCTGTTCTAATGTTGTCCTGGTTATTCTGTTCTAGTCTAGGCTTGTCTTTTTATTCCAGTCTAGTCAGTCGTAGTCTAGTCTTATTCCAGTGAAGTCTATTCTATTCTATTCTATTCTATTCTATTCTATTCTAGGTTGTTGTATCTAATCTATCTTGTCTAGGTTAGTGTATTCTAGTCTGTTTTTATTCTAGAATAAAATAGACTAGACCAAACTACTCAAGAATAAAAGTGACTAAACTGGACTGGATTACAAAAGAGTAGCCTAGACGAGACTACAATGGATCAAACTAGACTAGAATAGGAAAACCTAGACTAGATTAGAGTGGAAAAAACAATCCAGAATAGAACAGAAGGAACTAGACTGAACTGGACAAGACTAAAACTAGACTCGACTAAATTTAACTAGAAAAAATAGACCAGACTAGAAGAGAATAGACTGAGCGAGTCTACACCACAATACATTAGAATAGATACAATTGGACTAGAAGGAAAATGGAAAAATAAAATTGAAGTAGACCTGATTAAAAGACAGTAGATCAGATTACTACTGACTCTGGACTACAGTCGAATCTATTTTATTTTGTATCTAGTTTTTCCACCTCAGACAGACCAAAGTCTTTTCAACAGACAACTTGAATTTCACTTTTTTTTTTTTTAAACTTTATCTGGACAAACTGGTGTTGAAACACAGGAGGATGAAGTGTGTGTGTGTGTGTGTCTCTCTGTGTGTTTGGCACAGAAGCAGAAGCTCATGATTATTTGAATATTTTCTCCCTCATGAATAATACAAAATATTGCTTGCTGGACGAGGATCTCTCTCGCTCCCTCTCTCTCTTTCACACTCTCTGTTGGCCTCTGTGTGTGTGTGTGTGTGATTGCAGTGAGTGTTTGTATGTTGCGTGTGTGCATATGTGGACTAAAGAATAAACAAGGACCCAACGATGAGGGTGTTTCTCTGCATGCATATTGATCTCTGCTTCCTTTTGCACACACCTGTTTGTTTCCTGCACACGTGTAGGTTTTATTCTGAGAGGAGGTGAAAAGGTTGCCAGTCTCCGTCCTCCAGGGTTCCCGGGTGCCAGTGAACATATGTTTGTCTCTGTGATCTCTTGGCCCACCAGCCATATAGACTGTGTCCCCTCAGACCGAGCCACTGCCAGGGGAGCAAACATGTTGATGTGGAGTCTGAGTGAAAACCAGGAGCTCGGTCCAAAGATGAACTGCAGCAGCAGCTCAGTGGTGGAGGGAAACTCGAGGTTTCAACCCAGAGTCGACTGTTGCTGGACAACAACCTTTTTTCTTTTTAACCCACAAAGGGTGGTCTGCCTTCAAATTGTGGTCCATGTATTTGAGTTTGTGTTTGATCCAGATTTGATTATGGCTCATGTGGCACCAGCTGTGGATGTGAAACCTGCCTCATGCTTTCAAGTATTCTCATTCATTCCCACATTCTCATTCACAATTGTAATGACAATTTCAAGTTGGGAAAAAAAGAAGAGTTGAATGACAGGTTGTTAGCATGGATGTACGATGCTATAGATCAGACATCACATTCCTCATGGTGTTTCAGTGCAAACGTGCAAAAGCATTGAACCTCTTGTGAAGTATGTAGCTGTGGTCTTACTTATGTTGCAGTGAAATTTAAAAGGTAAAGCTGAGGTTTACTTACACAGATCCCATTTTTCTTGATGCTGCATGTTACATTACATATCGTTGATAACTTGACTCTTAAAGGTGGTGTCACCTCTTGTGCCTTTGCCATAGTTTGCTGGATCTTTGCATCTATTGTGGCATAAAGTACTGACTGAAAATAATCTTATTCAGCTTTTTTACATCAGTTTTAGATGTAACCTAGGTGTTTGTGATGATCCAGGTTGGTGGACTTGGACTTCTCAGATGGGAGCCTAAACATCTTCAATCTTCAACCAAATCCATCCACCTTGAATAAATGCTACTGGGAATAGGTCATTCAGTGTGTAATAAGTGAGACTGAATTAAAGCTACACTATTTTTGTATTACATATTTTTTCTCTTAATTATTTATGAGAAATGTGACTTTCAGCTCTTTGTTTTTGCTTTTATGATACCCAGCTATGACTTTCTACTCAGATCAGCTCAGTCACAGCTGATTTTTGCAAAAAAAAATCTCTGATAAATTTATTGTGTGAACTCTCAGAAGTAGTAAACCAGCCTGATATTTGTCTTTAGGTGTTGAGGAAGGCCAAGCTACGCTGAAAAAGTAGTTGGTTGAGCAACAATGTTGCAAAGCAGTGATTTAAAAAAGGAGAATTTGAAAGAAGTGGTTGATTTTCATACAGTGGACTCCCTGTGTTCAAAGTACACAACTGAAATGAGGTATAAACTGGGAGAAGATGAATGTGTTGTGCACTGTGATATCCAACAGTTGTATATTTAATGGTAGAAATTAGGAAGCGTTGGTGTGTTTGAACTACTGAATATATTTGTCTCTGTAGCCACAAGCTGATGATCATCATAAGCACTGGGATTTTACATGAAGATCCTTTCTGACAGACTAAGTGCTGGTTTGTCCGACCATCACGCTGCTCATGTTACTCTGTGAAAACAACAGAGGGAGAATAACTGCTGATTAACATTTACTGTTAGACAAGATGTCGAAAAAATAAACATCCATGTGTTAAACTTAGCCAGAAAAACGGATTTTAAACCCTTTGTGAATATATTTGCCACAAGAGGGGGTTGGATAGTTGCAGCTGACTTTACTGAAACGTGGTCAAAAACATCATCCAACAGCCTCCTTAGAAAGAAAATAAAAACCCCAAAGACATCCCCAACTTTAGCTCGAAAAGATTATTTTCTCTTCAGCATGACTCAGTTGTGTGTCAGTTTATTTTTCAGCTCTGAAGTGTTTAATCAGTGCAGTTATTGTACTTCACTTTACTGGTCCCATAGGAGCTCTGATGCGAGTCAGATAAAAGTTTTCCTCTCCCCAGAAGTCCGTCCAAACCGAGGCGCTTGCCCACTTCAGAGCCGGGTTTTGATAGAGACATCCAACTCGCTTTCAGTGGAAGTCATGTCACATTTGTGCTAACCTGCCCTCAACTCGGCCAGAAAGGAAGCGAGCGAGAGAAAATGGAGCTCTGGAGAAAAACGAGGGGAAGAGCATGAGTGAGGAATGGCCAGAAGACAAGAAAAGAAAAGAGCCGTTTCTTATTCATCTGATTCTAATTTGGATGTAAATTGCAGGCTGATGTCACGGCGGAGCTGCATGTTGCTGGGTAATCACAGAGGAATCCAGGAGAACCAAGCCAGAAAAAAATACTGCTAGACAGGTGCACAACAGAGCTGCTCAATAGAGCTGTCGTTTTATCTGCGCTATCTATCTCGCACACGACAGAACATGGGCGGCGGTGCATATGGCGGCGCTCTTACATGCTGTCATACAGTACGAGCCTCAAGTTCAATCTGAAACTTGGGGGTTGAGGTCTGAGCAGCTGTTACTGCCAACTCGCTTTTTTTTTCTTCATGCACCTACTCCCATTCAAATGCACCTCCATTCTCGTCCTCCTCTCTCACTTGTTTCCTTTTCTTCCTCGACTGTTTCTTTCTGTTTTTTTTCAGCCTCTTCTTTCACAATTCTGCTCCACCGTCATCCACCCGCCCACATCGGCCCACTTCTGGGCGGCGTGCCACCATCTCGGCCGCGGCCATCACATCTGCTGATGATAAGTTTAATTTCACTCAATTGCTGTTCATTAACAAATAATGATCCGCAGTCCCGTTTATTTGCAGTGCCAAGGCAAAAATTTGACGTCTAATTGTTTACCTCTTGTAAATCAGTGTGATGCTGCTTTCCCGCTGACACACACATGCACACACATTCCTCTGCCCTGTCCCCGTTTGATGATGTCAGAGGTGGAGTGCAGGGGTTTTTTGAGGGGGGGCAGTGTATGGCTAAGTGACTGCAAGAGCCCCCAGTAATCCCTCTGTTCGGGATGGGGCCCACTGGGGCCAAATGAAAGATGTAATAGGATCCCTCTGTATGCCTGCTTCCCCTGCAGGGTTGGAGATTAACACTAGTGTCATATTCGGCTCTGTCTGCCAGAGCTGGACCTCTTTGTCACACTCCCTAACAAGCCTGAACAGTTCACAGGCCTCAGACCAAATATGTGAAGAGATTACTGGATGTTTTTAAACATAGAAATGTCATAGTTTATATTTAATACTTCATGCAGGAACTTAACAAAACAGAGACACGGTCAATAAATCTATTTTGATGAATTATCTATATTTAAAGTTGCAGTAATTGGCACAAATACAAAGTGAAATACTCGGGCGTGGAGCTTTTAACTGGATTTTATGTTTTGATTCGAGCAAGCGGCCAAAACAGCAACCGTCACAAGCAAAGGCTTCCCTCCCGTGTCGTACTTGTTTTTCCAGGTCTGACTTCTCTGCCAGAGAGCAGAGGGCCTGACAGCATCATTTCCTTCAGGCTGATGACGTCTGTGGAAAAACAGAACAACAAGAGAGGAGGAAAGGTGCTAAGGCTGCGTCGAACTCGCACATCATGAGGCTTTACTTTCTGTTGGCCGGGGTTTCTGTGAGGGTTTGCAGATTCATATTTTAGATGCCACTTGTTTGAGTGGAGAACACGCACATGCACACACACAGATGCACATGCACAGGAGCAGGCATGAAGAGACATAAAAAAATATGGACATACAAGGCTGCCAGCAGTCTCTGCCAGCAGTTCTGGAGCCACTAAAACAGCCAGCTTTGACCAGTTTCAGTGGCAGCAGTGACAGAGGAGGGGAGGGGGCTGAGGCTTCTAAGTAGAAACCCAGTCGGCTGCAGTTTGGCAAACCCCTGGACCTTTACAGTGTGAGCATGAGTGTGTGTTTGTGCAGAGTCTCCAGTGCTGGAGACGCTTCAGAGAAAAACAGAAAAAGTGTGTGTTTGTGTGTCAGTGCATTGCCACAGTCGTCTGGCAAACCAAACTTGCATACGTGCACGCAGGGTCTTAGTGGTGGGAAAACTCCTCTAACACACACACACACACAGAGTCAGGAGTCAGCTGTCTGCTCCTGCTTCTCAGCTCATTAAACCAAATCCCAGGGACTGGACTGAAGAATTTAAATGAGAACACCCCCACCCCTCCTTTGAAGTTTGTGAACCTTTCAGCTCACTGTAGCCATCGTTGCACTTGTAGCCTCTAACAGGTAAAACACACTCCTCCTCCTGCTCCTTCATTCAGTGCTACACGCTGCATTCGCTACACCTTTGGGCATCACACCGGCAGTTCAAGCTTGACACTGACGGCCCTCTTTTTATTTTTTTGTGGACTGGGCTCTGACCTTGGGGGGAGTTTAAAACCCTGAAATCGTATATGTGTAAATCCGACAAAAATCCCTCGCCCAACACTCCCACCCAGCCCACGTTTGTCTGTGCCTTGTAGCTCCAGGTCCCCACGGAAACTGGATAACAGCAGTGTTTAGAGAAGCTTGGGATTCATTTGGGATAACAGGGCTTGCCTGACAGGCCCGGGGACCGTCCCATGGTCTGCAACAGTAACCAGAGAGAGAGAGGGGTGAAAGAGAGAGCAGATTAGAGACTTTGAATGGGGACTGGAGGTAACTGTTTTGCCAAAACCCCTGATCCTCTTATTTACCTCGCTGCCACTCAGGGTAAAAACACAAAACAGCAGTGATTTTGTGTGTTAAGTGATCTTTTGATAACAGAAACCTTCCACATCTAAGCGCCTGCATTCATGAGCGTCACTGGAAAGTTCAGTTACTAACCTGGATATCTTGTTTACCTTATGTGGATGATAAGGAAATAATCTGGGGCTGTGCTTCCTGATACTTGTGACAGCTGTAAAAGTCATCGAAGGAGACACAAGTGTGCAGAAGACTAAACCAGAAATGCAAGAAACCTTTTACGTCAATAGGATTTTTAGATTTCTGTCTCTCTGTCATATCTTGACGTCTTCAGTTTACTCAGATTTTTTAAAACCAGTCCAGGATCTGCCTCCCCGTTCGACTTTTTCCACTCCACTCTCATCTTCATTTTGCCATGAACTTCATAAGACACCCCCTTCCCCCTCCTCTCTCCCACACGTGACCTCCGACCCAACCTTGATTCTTCCTTTTTCACCGTTTGCCAAAATTTTTTTGGAAGGGGCCATCGCTGGCTGTTCCTCTATGGAAGTATCCTTCCCTCCCAGCCCCCCTCAGCCAGGCATCATCCAGCGGCCCTCGCTCTCTGTATCAGCTTTTTGTCAGGGATTTGCCTCCTCAATCCCACAAATCAACAGAGGATAGATGCCTATTGTGCCTAATCAAAGCACTTCCTCCTGGGGTAATCCCTCAATTTGAGCAGGAAGAAAAGCCCAGTGAAGGGGGGAATGTTCTGGATCAATCCTATGAAGGGCCCATATTATACACTCTCATTTAGATTTCACCAAAGAGACACAGCCAGGCACCGTTCTTAACCCCCCCACCTCCCCTCGCCTCCAACCACCTCCGACTGCTCTCCTTTCTGTTTGTGTTTATCTTTATTTTACTCCCCTTTCTCTCTTTATTAATCTGTTTTTCCTTTGGTGTTATTGTCAGCGAGTGTCCTGGCGTGCCGGCTGGTTAGCACGTGGCGGCTCTTTCAGCGCCGCTTGTTTACCCGAGGAACGTTGAGGATGATTGACTTGTCGCTGGCGAAAGCTTCCTGGTACAGTGGATGTAGGATGACAGGAGCATCAACCTAGATGTTGCAGTCGGCTCGTGCACAAAGGCCTCGGCAGCTTTCGTTCAAGGGGTAAAGATGTAAATACGTTTGTCAGGTTAGCTTCAGTGGGAACTTACCGTGTGTCATTTTGGTCATTCATGCTCAGTTAAGTAGGAGATCGTGTTGGATTGCCTCCATTTTTGTTGCATATTTACTGCCTTTTCCAACCAATGAGAGACTGGAGATCATTTAAAGGATTTTTACCATTTATTATAAACCCCGTAAAGGGAAAATGTTGTGAAATCCTTCAATCTCTAAGTCTTTTTTCAGGACCACAATCAATAAGATGCAACAATCTCAAGATGAGTCACATTGTGATCGAGGGTTTATAGAGTTAATTACATCTGTCAATCAGGCCTGGTGCCACCACGGGGAAATAATTTTGGATTAAGTGCAAGGTTAGACTAGGAAAGGGGAACATATAGGAAAAATATGGATAAAGTGTGGATTTGTTAGTTTGTAATTGGTCTTGCACTTTTTTACTTTACACATCAGATTAGGGTTGAAACCAGCACATACTGTCCATCAACAGTTGTACTCACAAAAGGAGCAGGAGTAATGGTGTAAAGAGCAGAAAAATAAAATGTAGAGAGAAGAAATATGATTAAATTTTGCGATGCTTTTTAATCTCACACCTAAATATACTGATCGCTGCATGAAGTGGCTGCAAATGTAGGATTATTGGTTTGGGAAAGTTGTTGAACACGGCTCCTAATTCTGACTATGGAAACATGTAAGATGAGGAAGTTTTGAACCATCTGATCATCACTTTAGTGGAAACATATTAACCTTTTTGGGAGGATCCAGGTTTAAAAAAGGTTGATACAACAACTGGGGGAAGGTGGTGGTGACACAATAAATCCATCAGTTTATCATCCTCTGGCAGAATTTCACCACTCTGGATGTATTAGGATGATAGCATGTGTCATACACCAGATATATGTGCATGCAGGGATGTGATTGTCATTTTACAGCAAAAGATAACAAGCAGTCTTGAGCCTTGTGTGTGTGTATTGCTGTGAAACTACCACCAGGCAAACCAGGCAGTAAACAACCAACACCAGTCCTGATGAGAGCTGGTTGTGAGTTTGACGTCCTGGATTGAGCTTCTGAAACGAAGCACAACACAAGTGGAAAAAGTATTTAACTGGAATAAAACCTTTCATACTGAGCCACTGGTAGAAACTGTTGCCAGCACCTCTGTAATAAAACAGCTTCAGAGGAGGCAGTGCAGCCTTGTCCTGCTCTCAGGGTTTCTTAATAAGTTGCTATGTCTAGACACCGACAGATGTCCCTGTTGTGTCCGTCAGATCTTTAAGTAGTTGTTGTGTTTAGTCTTAAAAGCAGCTGCTGTTGGTTCTGTGCTGCCAGACTATCCACCATTATTAGACAGTACAAAAATATAATCCCCATGCTCCACCTTTTCCTTTTTCTCCTCAGAGTTTTACAACCTCTAATGCTCATATAAAGTCAAATTACTTTAATGACTTTGATGCTGAAGTCTTGCCACCGTGGAATATTTCTCTTCTCTGCAGATTTATTGACGCAGTGCAACCTGAACTCGGGGTTTTTGTACATGAGAGCTGTATCAATAGATGTCATTGACCAAAGCTAACAGAACATGACCTTTACCGGAGTTCTGAGGTTTCAGAGGAAGTCAAAATAGATGAGTGGATTAAGTGAGAGCCGACATCCCCGGAGACTCATTAGAATAAGGAGGGAGACAGAAAAGGACCGATCCCAGCTGGACCGACTTCCCTTTACATCTGACCTCATCACCGGGAAAAACTTTATGGACGTCCATGTGGTCAGGTACCCAGACCAGACAGCAGCAGGAAAAAGGCTGAGGCTTGGTGTAAATTTGAGAGTAAAAGCAACACTGCAGCAGGTTTTTACAAGCTCACCTCTCAGCTCATTTAACACTTGATTTGGTTTAAATTCGGAAAGTGGCACCGTGTCCGAGTGGAAAAATAATCCTATGATCAACTCAAAATACTGGCAAATTACTAACACTTCATTATTATTTGTTCATGTTGAGTTTTGTTTTTGTAAAAACAAGAGCAGATGATGATATATTTACATTACACACCTTATCTCACAATCCCCAAATCTAAATCAATTTAATTATTTTTATAGATTTAATTTAATAATATAATACAAAGAGAAGACACACATTTCCACAATTTATTTGTTTATTTTTTCATGTAACTTAAATCAACATTTTTTGTTTAGGTAATAACCTGGCAAACAGCAATTCAAAATCTCCCAAAATTGTGGTGTTTCCAAAATCATGGTAGTCTTTTAGGGCCTTGCTCAGTGGCATTTTGGCAGTCATTAAGGAAAGTTGGGAGGCTGCTGTTCAGCATCATTAGATATTTACTATACCTGAGTCAGGATTCAAAGCAGATATATATATATTTTTACCCTTTAATAGCATATTGCATCTTTTTATTGCACATACTGGCTAATGAAGTGAAATTTTAAAATATGAGAATGCATATGTGTAAATGTAATATTAAATAGGATTTAGTTTAATACTTATGGAGTGAAAATGGCAGTGAGGAGGAGACAGCACCAAGTTGCTGCAACATTTCTGAAAATAAATTCTGCTTCATGTATCATTAATATCTGTGACAGTTTGTTTTCTGTATATTCACAGTATGAAAACATGACTGTTACCAGAGCACAGGCCTGTGTGTGAAGCGTTGGTCCGTTGTGAGGTGGCAGCCATGTGTGGCCCAGATTGTGATGATGTGATGGATGATGTGAGTAATTCTCATTAACTGGGAAATGGCACATTAACATTTATTACTTCTGAAAGAGGTATGAGTACCTGCGTTTGCACTGGTTGAACACAGCCGTGTGTGCAGGCACTTTAAATTCCCAGATTACGCTATCCTCATATATATAAATATAAATATATATATTCAAATATATATATACGCCTTGTGAAACAGAACACACAGCTGCTTTATTTTTCCTGCTTGCCGGCATTTCCAGTAACTGTAGTAAATTTTTAGTCCAACTACTTTTCACTGCAACTTGCTTTTCCCTCGTGTACCGGCAACAGGATCAGACTTAAACCACCGTCGACTCTCCCCTCTGTCTGCCTCTAAACACCAGCCTCTCCTATAGTAAGCATGGCTGTGCTCTCTGGGGTCTACAAGTGTCCCAATCCCTTCCTCTGGCCTCGGTTACTAACCTAGATCAAATGTTAGGCTTTAAAAAGCTAAAGTTTGATGTGGATGAGCAACTGCCTATGAAACACTTTAATCCGCAATGCTGTAATGTATTTAATTTCACACCCTCTGATGGTGTTGCCCCTTCTTAGGATTACCCAAGGGAAGAAGGGGTGGAGGTGGGGGCACGGGGGCATGGCGGGAGAGGAGGGAGGAGGTGGGACGGGGGCAGTCACTGAAGCCCTTCGTAGGAAAGACTTAAGAAAGATGGAAGGAGAGAGAGGCAATCAAGGAAAGGAGGAAAGAGAGTAAGACTATACATCGCAAAAAACCAGCTATACGTAAACAGGGAGACGAGCGAGAGTGAGGAGGAAAAAGGGCGAAAAATGAGGTGGAAAAAAGCATTTCTATAACCAGAGAGGGATCTTGCCATGGAGCTGGCTTCACAGAGAAAAAAGAAGAATGCCACTTTACAATTTGGGATGCTTGTATTCAAATAGGAGGTCGGAGCTTTGGAGCCCGAAGAATGCAGCTATATCTGCATTGTCACATCCCCCCTTGCTTGGATAAGGGGAAAAGACACCCTGGCAAATCCCATTGTAGAGCTTGGGAGCTTCATAAAAGTTAAGGAGCGATGGATATAGTCTTGGCCCCCTTATGAGATGAGGATCTATCTGGCCTGGCTTCGGAAGCCCTAGACGCATACGCAGGGATATTGGAGGCAATAATTCCCCGGGACGGGAGCACACACAGGCTCCTTTATATCGCCCCCTAATATCCAATTTACGGGCTCAGGCCCTCCGCCAGAGCAGCCCCCGAGAACTTAGAATGCACAAACGCCAGCGTGAGATGGAATTAGGGCCAAGTTCTCTTTTCTTCTGTTTGCCAAAAGTTTGAGGCTTACAGAAATATGAAACTGTTTTTTCTCTCC
>OOFC01016145.1:44238-72705 GCA_900323345.1 Pseudochromis fuscus | reverse complement strand
GCTGTTTAAAGATGTCTGTTGCATGTTTCTAGCTTCATTTGTTTTTTTATGATGCAAGTTTCAAAGATCGATTTTTTCATATTCTGGATCATATTATCTGAAATTTTTCCTTTATCTGGATCAATCTTTGATATATTGTAGACCATGTTAGAAACTTGTCCTGTATTTTTTTTCAAAGTGTCTTGACCATTTTTGGTGGAGTCATATGCAGAAATGTCACATATGGCCCTATCTCCCAATGTTAAAGAATCATTCAAAACATTCCTGGATCCAGACGGTGATCCGGATCACTTCCAAAATCTAATCATTCGTTCCTTATCCCCATCTGGACAATCCCTGAAAATTTCATCAAAATCCGTCTGTAACTTTTAGAGTTATTTTGGAAACCAACAGACAAACAGACAAACCCCGGCAAAAACATAACCTCCTTGGCGGAGGTAATAAATACATTTCAACAACTTTCTCAGCACAAATGAAATAATGAGGAATCTTTGTGTTGAGATATAATTAGTATATATTTTAGTCCAAGTCCAAGACTGTACATTTAGAAATGAATGGACGAACTGTGTTTTTTTTTTTTTCTTCCACTGGTCATGTGTGTAATTGGATGTGAAACAGGCTCAAGGATTTTCTTGTAAAGGATTTTTCTAAGGACAAATGGGGCATAATAGGATTCTCAAGATTGACATCCAGCTGTTTCCACGGTAATACAATGAGGCACCCAATAGCAAGGCAGTCCATTCAGTAATGTCCACACACACACACATAGATAGCACATACAGGAACAGTGCCTCATTAGGAATTGTAAAGGCGGAGCTAAACCCGCCTTCTTTATGAGCAGAGCAGAGCAGAGGATAATAAGATGAGAGGTGAATGAGGCGGGAGGAGAGTACTGCTTCAAAAACAAAGCACTGTGGTGATTACACATGAAAGAGATGCTTTCAGTTGTGAATGTGTAGAAAAAAAACATACAAAAATTAATTGCTGCTATTATTATTCTGTAATTGTAGGATGTCTGAGGCCATTTGAAGAACAAATTACCTTCCTCCTTTTTATTTTGTCCACTGATAAATCATCTTTAATCCCCTGTTGTTTTTCTTAGCATTGCATTGTCCTGTTCTCAGCAGATGCCTTGTTTGTCACTTGCTCGGTTTTCTGGCCTCTATCCATCTCCTGCTGTCCCCGAGGCCAGAGTCCACTCAGCTGTAATCACTTCTCTTTAGCCTGCCAGCCCACACAGGACCTTTGCACTGTCACTGCTACTTTTGATACTGGGGAGTGACTGAAGCAGCTCCTTTGCAGGATCGGTTTTAGGCAGACTAAACAGACCGCTAAGGGGGGAAGTGTTATGTAGGAAATGTCTGGTAAGAAGACTAATATAATTCAGACAGATCCTGCTCTCAGATAAAGTTACAAGTGCTTATCGCCTGCAGTCTGTGTTTGCCTGAAGCGCCATGCAGGCAAAGACTGTTAAATTTGTTGACTGTTTTCTTTAAAGCTCTCTGGCTGTGTCAGGGCATAATTATGGTGCGTTCACGTGTCTGTGTTTTTCTTTAGCTTGTAATAAGTGTTATGTGTCATTTTATTCAAAGGGGCCGTCACTGTTCAGCTGTTCAGAACACACACTGGACTTTAGATTTGCACGTACACACACACACACACATGCTCTGCGTTGAACAGGCTCAGATATGAACAACATGTTGCACAATCACACACCTGACCAGTGGCTTCCTGTGTAGTTTGCACAGGGAGAGCTGAATGTCAGACATGCAGTCTCAACAACAACATTTTGTCTTCAAATTATATTTAAATAGCTGTAAATTTGAGGTAATATAGTTTCAAATTGCACTTTCTGTTCGACAAATCAAGTGTTTTTCAGCAAATCGAAAAAAAAAAGAATAATTTTCTGTATGAGGGATTGAAACATATTGATTTGTAAAGCCAAGATGTCAAGGTCAGGATAGTACAGGCCATGCAATATGATATTATTGTTATTTGAAGTCATAGAAACAGCAATAGCACTAATACAAAGTAATGAGCTATGGTCTATCTGTGAAAGCAATGGTAATTAGATGTAATTAATTACAGTCACCCTCGTGTAACACCACCAGCTAAACGCCTACATCTGAAAACCGTCTGTAGCCCTGTTGCACAGCCAGCAGCCAGCTTGATACCTGTAGATCCTCGTGGGCTGCCACTGCCGCCACATCCATCACAATAAAGGTTGTTTGTGTTGAGAGCAGCTCGGCTCTGTGGCATTTTAGGGTCCTTAAAGGACAGTTGAAGCCTGCTGTAATGAATAACCCATCGGCTCGGCTGGGGCTCCCACCCGCCGCAAGGGCCCGATCTGCCACATCCATCATCTGCTGTGGGGGCCAAACAGCACGAAGGGAGGGCCGCTTAGCCAAATAAGTGGGGTATAGGTGTGTGTCGGCTAAGGGGGGAGGGTTTGTGTGAAGGTCCTGCATTCAGGGTTAGTGGCACTTAATGAGGTGTGGTGATTGGATCAGGGTTTAAGCTCTTGTTTACTAAATGTGACTTAAAAAGAACAAGTGAAGATAAAGGAAGGATGAAGAGGAGAAGGAATGATGGGAATGGAGATGTTAGTGGGGGTGGGAAGATGCTGATGCGGGGGTGAGGGGGAGAGGTTGTCCTGGTCTAGAGGGGGTTGAGAGACACAAAGAGCTGCAGCTCCCAGAGGACCTGCCTCCATCAACCCACCCTGCTTACATTACCAGCCTGATTAAACTCTGCTCGTAATGTAGCTATGGTATATGATCTCCCTCTCTCCCACACACACTCAGTCTTCTCTCAGGTATTCTGAGATCCCTACAGACACGCCCCTGTGGTCCGTCACATGACCAGCTCCCATGGTAACAGAAAAAAAGACTTATTAGCATCCTTGATAAGTGAGTTATTTCTGTCTCTATATGACAATGCTGCACGGAAGAAATGCTCTTTAACTTGGTGCATTTTTCATCATTTAACCTAATAACATAAAAAAATCTAATCATAGCGCTCCATCCAGTCAGCTGATACAAACAAGTAGAAATTTCCTAAATACACTGCCAGAGATTTCAGGCCAGACAGGAGCAAGATGAGTTTTTTTATATCCACTCCCAGCGGGGCCTTCAATATAAAAGGGTTTTCATGTTACTGTGCCAATAAGTGCCTGGAGTGTTGACTCGGCTATGTAAAGTGTCAGTGTCAACCCAAAGGTTAGGAGATTGCCACGGGGGAAGTGAATCCTTTTTTAGCTGCTTCTGTGGTGCTTTTGAGCAAAACTATTTCACTCTGTGTAATTGTAGCGATGGCGAGCAACAGAGCAGTGAGTGCATGCAACTTCATTGTAAAGATCGATAAAACATACATGATCCTGCATTTCTTGGAAAATAATAATTGTGCAGCTGTGGGTTTCCTGACGTTTCTTAATGGATGCTGGGCTCTGAGCAGGAAGTACACCTAATGCCATGTCTACAACTAAAACAATCTCCTCTGAGGCCTTTTAGGAGCACGCATTCAGCCTAATATATGTTCTGGGAAGCTATAGGCCTGTGATATTGCTTTATTTTACCATCTATCATGGACTGGTGCTTTTTCAGTCTGGTTTCACAGTCAGTTGCTGTGCACTGCTCTTTTTCCTCTGCTCAGTGAGATGTGCAGCCCGCCCTAATCAGAGATCACAGTATTGATTTCCAGGCACACAGAAAAGGGCTGTTGCTTGCCATGCAATACAAAGGTACTGAGTGGGCCTAATCAACACCTATTGATTATTTTATGCTGACTGCTTACTTCTGATGTGCGGTGTTGTGTTCTGCATGCCTGCTGTGAGATGTGTGCGTGTGTTTTGTCTTGTTGTTCTGTCACTGTGGAGGTATAATGATGTCTGGTAGATTTGTCTGAATAAATTGGGACTAAATGAGGAACAGTGAGGCTGCATTTTATCAAATAATCAGCACAGACACTTTCAATCATATTGCTATCATAGAGCCATATCTGACACAAGAGCGTACTCAGACACACACACACACACACACACATAAATGAAAGCAGAACACCTGCTCATTCGCATGCATGCACACAGTCACACAGTGATGTGAAAGCAATTGGCTGCAACAGAGGATAGGCCAACTCCGGGAGTTGGTTGCTAATGGCTACAGGATCCAGGGGAGCAGCAAGAGATGTCGATAATGACAATGTCACTCCCAGCCAACCAGGACGGGACACACGCACACACACATCCTCAAACTCATGCAAGTCTATTGGTGCATTTGTCGTGCACAGTTGCAACCACACACAACGAGATGGTGAAATGGTGGAGCAATTTTCTTCCAACCTGGTGACTGTGTGTTATTATAGCTGTCAAAAAGCTGCTCTCCTCCAGAGGGCCATTTTGGCTTCAGGACCAATGTTTGCATAAAGGATTTTTCTTTCTTATTTCCCTCTGCAGATACTATAATCAGCATATCATTTTTCCCTAAATATTCATTGGAATTTCAAGGGCAGCCAGCTGTGAATTTTCAAGTTTTTTTAGTTAACTGATTAAATTATTTCTTTTTTCACTGCTTTTGTCTTTGGCTTATTGCTTTTCCTGTAGCACATGGGGGAGTCTGCCCTTTTTATTAAGTCTGCCCTGGTCCTCCAGAGTATAGCAGCTTCTGCTTCAGATGTGAGACTGTTAATTTCCTTATTACATCCATCACGAGTGTCAACAGTTTCCGATGTGCTCAGTAAATGATGAGGCAGGAAACATTGGTGCAACATTGGTGTTTCTTTCATAACAGTTCTTGGCTGAATTGAATTTTCCACTTTAACTTAGTGTGCCTCATTTTTTTTGGTGCAAGTCTCTTTACATATTAACACCAGTGACATTTGTATTTTATCAGTCGGACTGACCGGACAACTCCTCCGTCTTACGACACCCTGTTTGTTTCCAGTGTAACGTCAGGCCAGCAGGATTACAATGGAGCTGATGCAGATGATGTAAGGTCATGCAAAACCTACAGGACAGCTGCTCTGTTCTCCTGTTCATTGTGTACTTATTCACACGGGCTTTAATATTGATTACTCAGTATCACCAAGTGAACTGTGCAGAAGTAGAGAAATGAAAAGGTATACTTTGCTTCTTTTGAAAATAGACAGTTTCCTACTATTTCTGACTGTATGTCACTGCTAAAGTAGTGAAATCCAGCTGGAAATGGGACCCTGATGATTTTCTCTATGGTTTCACAGTCGCTGTTATTTTCCGTATCAATGCAGCAAGTCTAGGATGCAGCCCTTACTCCTTCCACATGGCTGCATGTGGATCAGCAAAGCAAGCTCGGTGAACAGGAAATATGAGAAGAGGAGAAACGGTGAGGCCGGGAGGTGAGAGAGGAGGTAAACACGTATTATGCCTCAAGAAGAGATAAGAAGGAAGAAGATGAAAAGACAACCAAGGCAGCAAAAAGGAGAGGAGTTGCTAAAGCAACAGATTAGAGGGTCCAGCCCTCCCTCCCGCTCCGACAGAGCATTAAAATGAGACATCAGCAGCACAGCCGAGCATTTCTGATGTTCTCTGTTCTCAACAGACCAGATGATGATTACTATCAATCATGTTTGAGTAGAGAGCAGAGCATAAACCTTATTGTTATCTTAATGAGCCGTGACCATGTAGACCAGCCCTGACTAATGGGGTTAAGCTGTCGGTTGGTGATTTTTAAAAGAATTGTGTACTGCATCTAGTCACAGTGTTCGACATTGACATTTATTTACATGTCTTCACTGGGAGATAGAGGAGATAAAAAAGCTTAGATTAACAATAAAAGATTTTACATGGTCATAATGTTAATGGTCATGAAATCACAGACAGTCACGTGTGCTTATTTAAGATATTTAAACAACTGGAATAATGCACCATAGATTTCAAACTCCCACATTATCCCTACTCCTCTTACTCCAAACTTCTCATTTTCCCTGTTGCTCACATCCCTTAATTTTTTAATTAGCTGTTGCTTCATATAACCTTCACTTTTCCAGCTCAGTGAACCGGAGAGTCGTTTGACAACAGCAGCCTGGTGTGTTGTTTCCCCCAGCCTCTCTAATACCATATTGTCCAGTCACGGTCATAGCAGGCTCATGCATATGTAAGCATGTGTGTGTGAACCATCAAGTTTAGCTTCTGATGTAGAGAAATTTCTGGAGATGTCGGTAGCTCTTACTGGTATTTGTGCCGCCTTCGTTGAAAACAATGTATTTCCAACTCCATTTGTCACAGTTCAAAGCTACATGAACAGCTGTTTTATTTTGATGTAGTATTATCTTTTACCAACAGCAAGGTACAACAGGTAGTGCAACTTTTTATCATGTAGTTAGTGCATCATAAACATGGAGGGAACTTTTCCCTGATTCAGTAAACACGTAAAAGAAACAGTCTGACTACGCCCCCTCACTACGGCAGCCATAATTAACCATTGATCCATATGTAAGGCGCATCGGATTATTAGTCACACTGTCGGTTTTTGTGAAAATTAAAGGCTTTTAGGTGCACCTTATAGTGCGGAAAATACGGTAACTGTACGAACATGAAGAACAAACAACAAAACACCATAATTGTGAAATGACGAATGTGTATTTACATACTAGACTCCATGGCCATGCGTTGTGTTCGTGCTAAATCTTGATCACGCTGACATGCAGACACCAGATGTTTCCGAGATGACAGCTATCATCACCTAATCCATAAACCCATGCTGGTGTAGTGCACTTGAGCCAGTTAGATACTGGTTCCCTAATGGCAGATAATGGAGGAAATCCCAGTAAACACATGCACACACACACATTTTCAAGCTGTAAATTGGGCACCAGAGTGTAGCACCAGAATGTGATTAATGTGTTACTTTATTATTCATCTCTCTGTCTGTCTAATTTATAGTAACTGTGTGTTTCGCAGTGTAAATCTTTGGCGTGTTTAGGAGTGAGTGTCGCTGTCACTGTTATATCTCATTTATTGAGCAAGTCAGTGTCAGATATTTTTTCTTTCGGGGCTGGAGAGAAAAAAACGGGAGGTCGTTAATTAATTTGATTAGTTGTGTCATATCTTTTAAATTAGCATTTTGCAATAGCAGTAAAGTCTTGCAGATGATTGAGACATAAAAAATGAACTGCAGGATTTAAAAATTATTGCTGTAGTTGTGAATTTAAGCAGAGATGCGCTGAGGAAATAGTAATAACAGTATCCACAAAATCCTGTTTTAAGTGAAAGCATATTGCACCATAGCCTACTTATTTATTTATTTATTTTTAAATAAAAATGGTTACTCTATACCGGAGATTCAGCTTGCACTCACCTCACAGACTGACTCCACAGTGACTGTTTCCTTTGAAAAAGCCTAAATGAAATCAGAGCTGATCTTTTCAGATTAGATTTGCTTCAATTAATGTTGTATAAGGGATCTGTGCCGTGCGTGAGTTTGCATACTGAGACATTGATACTTATCCACATCTTTTATTGGACTGCTGCCAGCGATGAAGCCTGCATTATCCAAGCTGTGGCAGACTGTGTGTAGAAATGTGATATTGAAAATAACCATCACATTAAAAAGCCAGCAGTGAAACGCTTCAGAATTTCATATATACTGATTAAAACCAAGTTTGTTCAGACTAGACAGTATGAGCCAGACCACAGGATTAATGCACAGTTCATTTTAGTTTACATCATCTCAACAGCAGACTGTACAAATAGGTTTTTTTTTCCTATTCTGGATCTCAAAGGGCTTAAGATGTGTGACAAAGTTTGAGAGACGTGATTGAAGTTGAAAAGTCCAGCTGAACATTTCACCCTGATGAGATAAATCAGACAACTTAATTCACACTGTTATCAGTTTGCCTTTTTCCCTCGGTCTGGATCTACCTGCAGAGAGATGCAGGGAGTCGGGGAGAGTCTCAGAGAAACTATCCTGATCTTCAAGGCCCGGCATGGAGCTGGGAAGAGAGACAGAGAGAGAGAGAAAAAGGTCTGGGCCAAACTTTCGCTCGCTCTGACTGTCGGAGATAACACTTCACAGCAGCAGCTTAGTCAAATAAGAAGAGACTGGGATGGAGAGGGAAACGATAAAGACAGAAAGAGGGAGAGAATTGCTCAGACTAACACACACACACTCTGACTTTGCTTTTTTCTGTTTTACTGGCCTCTAAAGGCCATAACAATTAACTTTCCCATCAGCACCCTCTGGTCAGAAATACTGCTTTCCATGGACTTCCTGTTTGTTCGATTGGGAGACTCCGTGGCCCATTTTCTCCTGTGTCTCATTCAACCTCATGTAACTTCTCCCCTTGTCTCCCTTTTCCAATTTAACCTCCTCTGTGCTTTCAACCATGACCATTTAGCCTGCCACTGAACTCCAAACCAATTCACCACAATGTGTTTTGTTTCTGTGGCGTGCTGCCCCAAATATGTGTCTTTCTGTCAGCGCACAATACACTTATATAGAGAATAGACAACTGACAAGGCAGATTTTACACAAAGACATCCATAGTTACTTTTGTGACCCACTTCATGTAGTTCTCAGAAACTTTGCCCATTAGTGTACTTCCATTATCCTCCTGTAGCAACATCTACATCTTGTTTCAGAACTCACTCAGGTAATTGTTTTATTGTGAAAATGCTTCTGTATCTTTTATACTGACCCAATTACATAGTTTGTTTAAAAAGTAAAAGTTTCTGTTTTTTGACAAACAAGCAATTTTGAAAGCAATTTTCAGTCATATTTATATGTATATGGTTGCATATATAGTTGTGTTGCACAGTGCATTAACCAACCTACCCATTCCTTTCATACAATAACCTCATTTTACAGCAGGCATTTTGACAGGATATAGTAGGAAAAGCACACTTGTTAGTGATAAGATAAGATAAGATAACTCTTTCTTTGTCCCACAATGGGGATAGAATGAAAAAGTAAAGAATATCGTAGCAATATAAAATAAATTCAAGGTAAAATAACATAAAAAGAAAATAAATGGCAACACTATAAGTCAAAAAGTACAAGTCTGGATAATCAATTTATAAGATAATGATGACAAAATAAAAATGAAAATGTTGCCTCTGAAAAATGGCCTATTGTGATTCATTTGTTGCATGATTTCAGTACCTTGGACAGATCCATAACCCAAAGGAATTCTCTTGTTGCAGCTTATTTGATACAGACTACAGACTATAAACACCTATGGATATATATCAATAAAGTGCACAGTAACATTGTGTCATAAGCAAAGATATTACTGTTATTTTAGATGTAGGAAAAGATTAAAAATGCTGGATTTTTGGTTAAAAGTTTTCCGTAAATGGTGCTCCCTTGAGTTCAGACACTTGTGCCTGTTTAACATTGTCATACAGTTGATTTTTAATAATTGTTTTTCTGCTTCCTAAAGTCTGTATAATTTGCTTACACATAAATTTTTACTTTTGCACCACCTCCTTCCACCTTTACATTTTGATTGAAGCTTAAAACGTGTTTGAGTTTTAAACATGTGCCTGTAGAGAAAATTTTCTTTTTTCAAACATTAACTTTTCCTCCTCTACAACTCTCTGTCCCTGTCACTTCCTGTATTGCTTGTCCTCGCTCTTTCTCTCTGTTTCCCTTTCATTCTCCCCCAGTGTTACTCTTCATTCTCCAGTGTGTTTCGGGGTGTTGTGTCTTTTCCCTCCGGTTCCTCGGATCATCTCACACCCCATCTGGCCTCTTGCTTTTACTCTTTCCCCCTCATCAAGTATTCACTTGGCTGCTGGTAATTTATCCATCACATGCGCCTCTCGCTCTTTCTCCATCTCTGTCTTCTTCACATACACACAACAGATATTAGCACTTCTCAGAATGTGTTGAATGTGTGATTCTCTCCATCACATCATATATATACTACTCTGCCCGGGTGGAGGTTAGTTTATTTTTTATTTATTTTTTGGGGAGCTGCTTAGCTTGCAGTCTGGCAGTATAAATAGTACACAATGGATTGGGAGCTACAGTAGTTCCTCATCCTGCCTCCGGTCCTCCCAGGCTGGCAGTCTAGCCCAGTGAGTGTGCATTCTTAATGCTCCCCTGGCCTCGATGAGAGAGATGATTGGTAGAATTAATTGTGGCTGGAGGGCTGAATGGGAATAAGTGAGAAAAAAAAAGGCGAGATGGAGGAGCAGAGGGGTGGAGGGGGGGGTTGTCTGGCTGGTTTTAGTGTTGTGTTTCCTTCCTTAAAGCCTGGCGCTAGAGGATGTTGAAGTTGTTTTTATGCACTCACTCTCTTTGTCTCTCTAGATTAATATTAGCCCAGAGTTAAGTCAATTCTATTTTCTTTTATAGCTCAGTTAGTCTTTTTCTTCGTTTGTGATTTACACCTGTGTGCTCGCAGGGACGAGATAAGTGAAGCCAGTGCAGCGACAATCATAATGTAATGGCCTCCTCACTCCCCTGACAATAACGCTATCAGAATATATTTTATATTGCACAGTGTGGTGTCATTAAATGGGATAAATGGAGCTTAAAAAGAGGGACATTGGATTTATGTGTGGAGAGGCTTGTTTTTACTTGTGTGTTTGTTTTAAAGGGTTGTGAAGAAATGGATGATGTGTCCTCTAGCCTCTCTCTGGGCTGCGGTGCAATGACAGATGATATCTGAGCTCCTAAAACAAAGGAAGATCTTTGCTCTCCCTCTCCTCAGTACATTTTTATTCTCCCTGTCGCGCTCAAATAGACGTTTTTTCAGCATTAAACATGTGATAAAGTAAAATAACTCTACAAATTAAAAGTTTAATCAGCAAAGTCAGCAGATCTGAGGTGTGAAGTGGTGACATGTTTATGTTTGTGTTGTTCCCTCTGAATCCTTTACATGGTCAGCGAGAGAGGAGAGGGGGGCGTCTCCATGAAGGATTTATACTCTGGTTTTATGGGGTTGTGTCACAGAACGCCTGTATGGGAATATAAGAAGTTGGGGGTTGGGAGTGTGTGTGTGTGTGTTTCGGGGTGAGTGTGGTAGGGTTCTGGGGAAGCTGTCTCATCATTTATTTATACAATCTACAGAAGAAGGGGTTAGCGGAGAGAGGAGGGGGCTGCCAGGGGAATACTGTAGGTCAAGAGTTGTTTTTCTAGCTACCAGCACAATTCTTTGTCTGAAAAAGTGAAGACACTGAATAAACACACATGGTATTCTCATTCTTGTAGTATTTTGTTTACAACTATGTCTCATTATCTTGACCAGAAAACCCCTCGGATCCCCTGATACGTCTCTTGTTGGTTTGTGTTTAGCTGTGTTTATTAACGGAGACAATTAAAGCATAAGTCAGCAGAAAGTGATGACATATATATATAATTATAAGACATCAGTTTAGGTTTCTATTATTATTTGGTCAAAAATGGTCCAAAATAAGGAAAAGTAAAGATTTTACATTTTAAAATCTCAAAAATGTATAATGTTTTGTTTATTGATAAAAGAAAAATCAAATTGTTATGGGGTGAGAAAACAAACGTGGACCTTATTGATGCTGGGATTCAGTCAGTTAATGTTAAATGTTCTTAAATTTAATCAAAACCTATATTGATTTTCTGTATAGCTTTAGATTAATTAGATCATTGACAAAGCAAAATGAGCTGCTGCTGTGCTTTGCCCTGGTTAGTCAGGTATGTAAATATCTCAGTTACTAAATGTCCTGACAAACAGGTCAGTTTAGTTCTTTGAAGGCCAGTGACAGTAAGTAGCATTTACTGTTGACACTCGAAGTGTTTGGACTGAAGCGCTGTCCAACACACACACACACACTCAGTAAGCAGAGGCTGTCACCACACAGTCCTACAGGGACAGGCTTCATATTCCCCCACTGCAGTGTTTAATCTCACACACCCACCATGAAACAAATGCCAGGACTGCGGGGGACATTTTAACACTGGCTGGAGGACAGGGTGGAGGGGGCGTCTGTGTCCCGGTGTCCTGGTGTCAGCAGGTTAGCGTAGGTGAAGGGGAGTGCACCATATAAAGAAGTCCACTGGCAATTTGGCAAAAACAGAGTCACAAAATGGGAGTTTATCTATAAAACAGTTGTGTTACTTTGTAATCAGACCACTGTATATACTGTAGATTGTGTATATAAATGGACAAAGCAACCAGGGCTCAAAAGTGAGGCCAATGCAGAAGTGAAAAAAGCACAATACTCCTGATGGACACTTGATGCTGTCTCTAAAAAAACTCGTCATTTTCAGGCATGAAATCATGTTTTCTGTCCACAAATCATTCTGATGTCATTAGCTTAAGTTAAATGATCTTGTCGACAGGCCTGGTCTCCAATGAGATCAGATCAGTGTCCTCGGGTTTAGGAGTCCTCACTCCTTCATATCCAAATATGGTCACTCCTGGCTCCAAACAACCAACATGGCGACGTTCAAATGTCGATCTCCTGGCTTCAGCATGTGAGTCCTCAAACCAACATCATGTTAGCTTCGTCCATTCTTTATACAGCGTATGAAACTGATCCACTACAGATGTTGTAGGATGGATTATGGTATCTAAAGTGGAAGCTCAACATAAGAATAATGAGTTAAATCAGCAGCATAACTGTGGACTTGAGAATACTAAAACTTTTCCATCTTGTCGCTGCAGACTTTTGTCTTCCTCCACTTGGTGAAAGCTGTTGGACACTTGAAAGCTGCCTCTTTTATCATCCCTGCAGACGAGAGCTAATGAGAAGCCGTACTGTGTAGCTGACGGAGACTCTGTCAGATTAACATGAACACTGACACCGCCGATTGAATCAAAGATATGCCACCTGCTGCAGTGGTTGTATGGATGCAAGATGTTTCTATAATTAGGTTTCAGCGTATTTCCTCTGTGGTGCAGTTTATTTTAGGAGGCATATAAAAAGGTGCGACAATGTAACTATGAGGTGTAAACGATGCTCGTATGTGATAATCCTTGTTGAAGGTGGGGTGAGAAGAGGTAAACAACAACAACAGCATCATTTCAGCAGCAGCAGAGCATGTGTTTGTGAAGCCCCCGTAAAACACAGCTGTGAGAGTGAATTCAAAGATGAACTCTGGCTCTGACTGCTGCCTTTGTTCTTACACATCACACACATGAATGTATCAGCATAAAGGGACGTGTACATGTACATTGTACAAATACACACCTACACCGATGTGCCCCTTTAGGTATCAGGTCACCAGAAAACAAAGAGACAGAGGTGCGGAGTCATTTCATAACCCTGCTCCTACCTGAAAACTGCCCTCACAGCTACACTTCAGTCCACTCCCACCAACACACTAACGCTGTTACTCACTGTCATACTCTGTATATAGAAATGGATGAAGCAAGCGTGATGTTACCCGTTGGTTTGTGGACAGAAAATCAGCATTTATGCGTCGCCATGTTGGTTGTTTGGAACCAGAAGTGACCATATTTGGACATGAAGGGAGGAGTGAGGAGGCGGGTCTGACCTTTGAGTTCAAGGTCACTGCTCAATGTGGATGAGACTAAACTTCAGCTCCAGTCTCATTGGAAATCAAACAAAAGAAGCCCTTAAATACTTTGTCTTTTTGAGGACTAATTTCTCTTGATGAAGTGATTTTCAGATGGACCACAAGTTCACTAATAAGAATAATTTACTTTAGCTAATGACATCAGAATGACTTGTGGAAAAATATATTGACTGAGTGTTTCATGATTGAGTATAACAATTTTTAAACTGAAATCAATTTGAAAGTTTTTTGGAGCCATGTGGTGTTGAGCCCGCCTCTAGTGGCCGTCGGGAGTATTGCACTTTTTTGATTGATTTTGCTTTGTCCATTTCTACATTCAGTCTCAGTTCGGTATCCAGGTGGGAGGAGATATGCAGTGCATTGCATGACAAGTCATTTCTGAAAACTAATTAAGAAAAACAGAAATGTTAATTGATAAAAATGTAAATTTCAGTACTTATAATTACAGATAATGTTTCTGACATTTCGTCTTTTTTCCCCTGAACGCTGCAACAAGGCGTTTAATGAGATGCCACATGACATTTGAAAAATGACATGTCAAAGTCATTCTGTGTCTGATTTAGAGACACCAGGTAATACAGAATATTCACGGATAAACCACAGGACAAATGTAGAAAGTCCTCAGTCCAAATAGAAGCTTTAGCGAAGTGAATTTGTGACCTAATTGACATTAGTTTTGCTGATGTATCAGATTTATTTTCAACCTAATGTTTGGTGTATAAATGACCCACGGTTCACTCCCCACTCTGCCTCAGTCCTTTAGTGCTCTTTCATACAAATGTTGATCAGCAGAGTAACCTTTTACTTTAAATTACATTACAGCTCAGTTTGCTGCTCGCCTGCAGGTCTAACTAAAGGAGTGCGCTGGTCCATTAGTCTTTGTGTCATGGCACACTGGCCGGCCAGGTACTCAGTCATTCAGTTAACCTGCTGATGCTATAGCCAGCCGATTGGTCAGCACTTCAAGCATGCATCCCTGCATCCAGTCATGCATCCATCCATCCATCTGCAGCAGCCAGCCCGTCGTCCTGTCAGCCAGCAGGTGCTGAGGTTGTAGAGCTGGAAGAGTTGTGACTGCAGCTGAGCGGTGAAGCAGACTGGAATCCATCTGTTTCCTCCTGTTCGACTCTACTTCCTTTGGTAGATTTATTGTTTTATTTGCTTGTTCATCTCCCCCCTGCACATGTATCTTCCTGTCTTCTCTGTTGAGCAGTCTGACATGTCAGTGGCCTCTTCAAAGAGAGATTAATAGATTCAAACTGGACTTCTTTATATCGAGCTATGTCTACAATATATTCATCTTTTTTTTTTTTACTATAACACTTTAACTCTCAATCTGTACCACCATCTGCTACTACAACAGCTCTGTCTTCTTGGCCTCTGTCTCCATGTCTCCTGGCTTTCTCCTCTTTATTCCCAAGCAACTTGCAAACTACATTTTCATTCATAAAGTGATGTCAGCTGTATGTGGTCTCTTTTCTAACTCTTGTCTTTTTTTATAATCATCTTGTTCTGGATGTTTAACGAGCTTGACTTTCACACACTCCGAGTTTTGCTAACAGACTAAAAAAATATGTTTTCAGTATTTTTCATCAGTTCTCTTTACTGTAGGAAATGTTGCTGTTACAGTGCACTGCACCTACCAACACACTTTAATTAACTCATAATCGATTATCTTAACATGGGTGGAGGCAATTTTTCATTTATTTTCCTTGTAAGCTGTTTCACCTAAAAGCTGCTGTTCAACATTTTTTCCACCTTTTCACCACAATCTTATACACTATTGTACGTGTGTGTGTGTGTGTGTGTGTGTGTGCGTGTGTGTGTGAACAGAGCAGGGATATTGACAGGCTGCTGCCTGAGGGCATCTCTTTCTTATTACTGAGTCGAATAGAAAGCCTCTCCATGTACCAACTGCAGCCGAGGCTTACTTTATATTATAGCTAATGTTTATAAAGGGATATCACCCTCGAATGTGACACAGTGGAAAACACACATCTGTCTTCATTCTGCTTGGAGTGAACTTCTTCATTTGACATTTAGGTACTTCTGACACAGAAGATCTGAATGGTGAGAATGTTAGATATTTATTGAAGCAGTATAAATTGTACAAACTCTAAATGAATTACTGTATGATGGTTTGAAAATCTATCATGTAGGAAACTATTAGACCACACACACACACACACACACACACACAAAATGAAATCTTATGTGAAAACAACCTAATGTGTGATATTAGGTAAAAACACTACAATTCTGTGTTAAAACAGCAAAATGTTGGCTAAAAACAATAAAAGTCTGGGTAAAAAAATGGCAAAATTTTGGTTAATAACAATAAAAGTGTGTGTGAAAACAGCTAAATGTTTGGTAAAAACAATAAAATGTTGAGTAAAAACAATAAAACATTGTGTGAAAACAGCAAAATGTTGGATAAAAATGATAAAACCTTGGGTAAAAATAACAAATATTGTATAAAACCAGCAAAATGTTGGATAAAATGATAAAACCTTGGGTAAAAATAACAAATATTGTATAAAAACAGCAAAATGTTGGATAAAAATGATAAAACCTTGGGTAAAAATAACAAAATATTGTATAAAAACAGCAAAATGTTGGATAAAAATGATAAAACCTTGGGTAAAAATAACAAATATTGTATAAAAACAGCAAAATGTTGGATAAAAATGATAAAACCTTGAGTAAAAATGACAAAATATTGTATACAAACAGCAAAATGTTGGGTATATTTGCTAAAACATTGGGTAAAAATCTTGCTGATTTAAATTAATCCAGCATACTGTGTAGTTAGTCCAATATTTACCCAGGTAAGACAACACAACCGTTTTGTTTAATGAGTGATGATTATCACAGTGATTGTGGACATTGAACTCAATATCAGTGTATATGCAGTGTGACTGTGGCAGAAACATCCAGTGTGTGTGTGTGTGTGTGTGTGTGTGTGTGTGTAGCTGTATAGGTTTATAAAGTCAGGTGTCAGGTAGCCTGCTGTGAATGAGGCTGAGCATTATTGGAGACAGAGCATCAATGCTGATCGAATTGACTGCTCCTGGAGGAAGACGTGCAGGGTTTTGTCGGACAGAGGAGAGACAAGAGGAAGCTGTTGATCTAATTGTAACTCTGAATGGACGTGCGTTTGCCTCGGTGCTGATGAAGCTTAAAGGAATAAACTGAGTGTTTGGAAGATTAGCCAGTCGGTCTAATCACCCAGTAGTTGATGAATAGATGGACGCCAGAATGAGTAGTGCCTGAGTCACATAGCTTACTGCATGTACAGCCCTGACATCACTGCTGGGCCAAATGTTTACATGGTGAAACTTTTGGTGTCCATAACAGTAGCTGTGTCTATGACTACTGCTGTTTGACATTTCCAATAATACTAACTGCTGTTTCTTTTTGTCCTTTTTTTCCAGTCACAGATGAAGACACGGTGAAGAGGTACTACGCCAAGTTTGAGGAGAGGTTTTTCCAGACCTGTGAGAAGGAGCTCCTGAAAATCAATACATTCTACTCAGGTATTTATTCACTGCAGTTTCTCTTGGGGCAATAAATTGATAGAAAATATATAAAATCAAACAGAAGAAGCAGTTTCAGATCCAATAACTGGAAAACTGTTTCAGAGTAATTCCTGGACTGGTAGTTAAGTCTGAGAAAGCTATATAAACTTTACCTGTGTATACTTATCAGTACCAATATTAAGCAATAACACTATGATTAGATGATAAGTGGAGCTGCACCTCATCATAAATTAACTTAGTGATTTCTTAACTCTTTATTTTACTTGTACATTAAGTAGTCTGCTTAAAGTTAGATTTTAAAACTTTACATTTGTTGTAAAATTGTTTATCCATAATTTTTTATTTACTCTCAAAGTTCAGAGACATGTGAAAGCTGCTCCAGGGCTGAGTGACATAACATCTAATCTTGGTCATTTGATTGAAGCAGCCAGTGGTAGTCATGTTCAAGGCAGCGGGACTGCCTGTGTGTATTTCAGGGAGTGAGGGAGAATGTGTGTGCTGTGTAACATGAGAAGGAAGCCATGACATATTCTGGTAGCAGAGGGTTGCCTTCAAGTCTTCAACTTCAGCTCAGGGGGAAGTGGTGAAGTTTTAAAGACGAGGAGTGCTTCCTCTGGAGGCCATTTGTGAAACAGCAGCCTCACCACCGGGTCGACGGAGGGCCAAGGTTGACTGGAAAGATTGTTCCACCTCATAATGATGAGATATTACTGGCAGATTGATGGCAAGAGAGTGGGTATAAATCATGGACCTTGTTAGTGGGAGGTTGATTTACTGACTTGCGGAGGTAACTTTGAATCTCCAGTTTTATTTTCCTGTAACAACAGTGTACGTCTTGAGGGCTTATTAAGTAGACTTTCATTATGTTGATCCATTGTCTACTGCGGATAATGTCAACATAAATCTGTGGCCTCTGAATGTGCAGATTCAGGTCTGATAATAGGACCTGATAGCACATTTTGCAGAATTAAAATCAAAATTACTCCAACCTATAAATTGCATAAATAATAACAATCATTTATTTGTTATTTCTGTAGATTTTGTGTAGCGTTGCTGACAGCAACAGAGTCACATCAGTATTACCGTCAGTGAGTCAGTGTCTCCTCTGCAGGCTGGAGGTGTGAGGTTGGTTAAATGTTGTGTATGAAAACATAAATGTCTCCATCCTGCTCTCAGGCGTCTTGTTTATCCTCCACATACAGGAGGGTGAAGCAAGAAATGCAGAGTTGTGACCGACAGGCAGCTTTATCTGATGCCAGTTACTCCGTGTGTGTGTGTGTGTGTGTGTGTGTGTGTGTGTGTGTGTAGTGGTTTAAAAAAGCTGGCAGGGTTGTGAGAGCAGTGGAGGGATGGAGATAAATCGTGTGCTGACTTTACATAAGACACTTGCCTCCACATCGCTTTTTCCCTCTGTATCTCCCTTTGAAAGGGGTCCTTGACCTCTCAAAGCCATTCTGCTGCATTGCACTAAAATCCATCCTGTTGGACAACTCTTTCATCATCAGGGGTTAAACACACATCAAAAAAAGAGGAAGGTTTTGCCAGGTTTGCCGGCTGCTGTTTTAGTATAACAGCTTCTCACCCTGAAAGCTGAGGAACAACAAAAGGCTTTTTTGAATAGTCCCTTAAACCCACAGCAGTGGAAATCTAAAGCACCAACACCTGTCTCTTTAAGGTTCATTAGCCTCACACAGATGAACTGTCCAGCCATGTCCTCTGTTGTGCCACTCACTCCAGTCCTCAGAGTTTAATCTAAATCTACTCGTGGCAGCCAGTCGGGGTCCTGACTTTCTCACGCCTCCCGCTGCCGTCATGTGTTCAGTCGAGCGTTGTTATGACAGACGGTGCGAGTCCAGTAGAAGGATTACTGTGAATGTAGATGTCAAAGAAGGGCTGCGGCATTCCTGTGAGGCAGGTAGTGTGACATGTGTGTGGGTGTGTGTGTTCAAGCAACAAAGCGTGAAAGTCACCAGTGAGCCCTCGACATCACAAGGGCAGCTTTTCTCCGTTAATGACGAGAGGACCTGCTGCTGAGTTTCCCAGACTCAGGCTGGCACCACGATCCGAACCCAATTCAATTTGCCGTCTTATCAGAGCGCCGTCACGTATCGCACTCCACGGAAATTGCAGTGTGCTTATTGTGACTCCACGTCTGTTTGTTTTGAGGTTTTTTCCTCCACCTGGAAGAACTTGCAAGTCATCGCCAGAGCAGAAATATCTTCAAAAACACACAGCTTGTGTTATTATAGCAGGAAAACATGCATGTGGTAAATAATTACGACTTTGTGGATGAGTGGAAAGCCACAGTGTAATGGGAGTGATGAGTTGACCAACAAGCCTGCACACAAACCCACTAAACCAGCTCATAAGCAGAGTTTTAACAAGAGTTTCACACAAGAATTGAACAGAGAATAATGACAAATGAGGGGAAGGAAAAGAAAAGTGGTGGGCTTCATTATTTAGTGACTGTTATGACTTCTGATTGCTTAAAAAAATCCAACTGAAAGCAGTCAGTAGGAGAATAAGAGCTAATCTCTGTCAGAAAATTAGCCAGAACCTGAGAGAGAAGTTAATGAAATGCTGGTTACTGCCCAGGCTCTGCGATTCCCTCCCTTCCTCTCCCATTCAGTCTCTCTGGATGTATTAACCTATCTCTGACCCAGATAATGCTTCCTCAGTCAGCAGCATTTCCATGTCAGCTCAGCCTGAGAGGCTCCATGCTTCTGCTGCCTGCAACAGGAGAGGAGGGAGTGGGTGTATAAAATAAAACTTTCATTTAAATTGTCGTCTTCTGCAGATTCTTGTGGCTCATGGACGAAGCTAACGTGACATCACTTGTTGGTTTGTGGACTCAGCCAGGAGTTTGGCATTTGAATGTTGCCATGTTAATAACAATGATAATAATAATAATAATGGTTGGATTTATACACCGCTTTTCTAGAGATTCAAAGCACGTTACAGAGACCATTATTCATTCATACCCATTCATACCGGTGGTGGTAAGTTATGATAGCCACAGCTGCCCTGGGGCAGACTGACGGAGGCATGACTGCCAATCTGCGCCTACAGCCCCTCCGACCACCACCAAACCATTCATTCAAGGCAAAGGTGGGTAAAGTGTCTTGCCCAAGGACACACCTACAGCAACTAGGAGGAGCAGGATTCGAACCACCGACCCTTCAGTTGGTTGGCTGGTCGGTTGGTCGGTCGGCTGCTCTACCACTGAGCCACTGCCGTCCCAATGATCGAATGAACAATGTTGGTTGTTTGGAGCCAGAAGTGACCATATATGGATATGAAGGGAGGAGTGAGGAGGCAGGTCCGACCCTTGAACCTGAGGACAGTGTCCAGTGTGTATTAAACTGGAGTTCAGTGCTGCAGACCTGCTGCTCCAACTAATCATGGCTCTAAAAACCCCTCAAAAAAATGAATTGACTGATACATGATTGAAAATGAGGATTTTTGAATTAAAGTCAATTGGAGCTGTTTGGATCCCACCTCTAGTGGTTATTAGTGGTACTGCACCTTTTTGCACTTCCACTTTAACCTCATGTTTTGTTGCTGGGAGGCTTCACTTGCACTTTCCAAATAAGTACAAATGTGTAATATTAACATATATCTCAATAACAAAACATTTTAAAAACGTCAACAACCTCTTATCTCTTTATCTTTTCATCTTTCCCTCTGCAGAAAAACTCGCTGAAGCCCAGAGGCGATCTGCCACGCTGCAGAATGAGCTGCAGTCGTCACTGGACGCTCAGCGCGAGAGCAACGCTCCGCCCGGCCTGCGGAGACGCAAGACCATGTTCCACCTGTCGCAGGAGGAGCGCTGTAAACACCACAACATCAAGGACCTGAAGTTGGCCTTCAGCGAGTTCTACCTCAGCCTCATCCTGCTCCAAAACTACCAGGTTCATTAGCACATACACACCTGTACTTGAATTAAGTCAGTAAATTTAAGGAAGCAATCAATCTTTAGAGTAATAATCACTGAAGTTTATATATTTTTTAATAAATGTGTTTTCCCAGGTCACACTTTTTGTTCCCTTGTTTGGAATAAATCAGCTTTCCAGTGTGTTTATCTGGTGAAGATATGTAACAGTGATTTCCTTCAACAGAACCTGAACTTCACTGGTTTCCGAAAGATCCTGAAGAAACATGACAAGATCCTGGACACCCCTCGCGGGGCAGACTGGCGTGTGGCTCACGTGGAGGTGGCGCCTTTCTACACCTGCAAGAAGATCACACAGCTCATCTCCGAGACAGAGGTGCCTGCTCGTATACACACACATAGGTAGACATGTACGAAACACAAAATACAAATAAAGTAACTGTTGTTGTTTGTCCACAGACCCTGGTGACCACAGAGCTGGAGGGAGGAGATCGTCAGAGGGCCATGAAGAGGTTGAGAGTTCCTCCACTGGGGGCAGCTCAGGTCAGGAACAAAGGTCAAAGTGTCAATTTCTCCAGCAAAATCATATCTAATGTTCTCCTCAAAATAACAACAAACAAATGATGAAATAATAATAGCAAAAAATTATTCTTTGCATTTATCTCAAGTTGATGAGACGTAACTATGTATTTTGTTGATGGGGCGCAAAATTAAAAACAAAAGGTGATGTGTTTTAACGTGTGAGAAATGAAAGGAGGAAGATGGGAAGAGAGGAAACCATCAGAGCCTCCAGTATTGATTTTATAAGTGCCTTTCCATTGTTGAACAGACAGGATATCTTTCAGAAATAATCGAGGCTCGTGCCACTTTACCCCCCAATGTTATATCTCCTGTTATTACTGCATTAATTAGTGTCATGTCTGACTTTTATTGTGTGATGTATGAGCTCTCCTTTTTCTCTTTATGCATGAGTAAATATATTCAACAACCAAACTGGCTTATAATCTATCAGCTGTTGTTACATGAGATATGCATATGCAGTATCTGTGAGCTTGTACGTTTATATACAGTGGTTATGTGTCTGTATTATTCATCTCTCCCTCTCCCTGCTTCAGCCTGCTTTGGCCTGGACAACCTTTCGTGTGGGTCTGTACTGCGGCTTCTTTATCATTCTTGCCATCGCCTTCATTCTCACTGGTAAGTTGCTTAAACATTTAATTTCATGCATTTTACACACACTTTAGAGTCCTGCGTGAATTGTAAGATATCCGGCTTAATCCAGGATTAATAGGGAAAGTTTATTTTTTTATTGTTTTCCCTCAGATGTGTTATCTTGTTGTATTTTATCTTTAAAGAGCAGAAAATCCTTTGTGGTTTCATTAGGTGCTGTTTTCATCCGCTACGAGAACGTGTGGCCTCTGGTGCGGATTTATCGGGGCGGGTTCTTGTTGATCCAGTTCCTCTTCTTGTTGGGCATCAACACGTACGGATGGAGACAGGCTGGAGTCAACCACGTGCTCATCTTCGAGATCAATCCCCGAAACAACCTCTCGCATCAGCACCTGTTTGAGGTCAAACAAAGATGCACGCTAACATAATGCTAACAGAAAATAACTTTGTTTTCACACTGATAATTGTTGGTTGTTTAATCACAAGGGTAATCCACATTCAAGGAATACATTATATATTATTATGTTAAATATAATTTATACCTTCCTGATGTCCACAGGGATTTATTTATACCCCAGAACTACAAAACAGAACATAATTTACACTGAATTATTCAGATTACCTTGATAATTGCGATAATGTGTCAAGAAAGATTTATTTTAATGCCAGTTTTTTGTGTTTCCTCTCTGTGCTGCAGATTGCTGGTTTCCTGGGTGTGTTGTGGTGCCTCAGCATCCTCTCCTGTCTCTACTCAGAGTACACCTACCTCCCCATGCAGATCAACCCTCTTATCCTTTACGGCTTCATGGTGCTCTTCCTCATCAATCCCTTCAAGACCTGCTACTACAAATCACGTTTCTGGCTCCTCAAACTGCTGGTTGGTCAACTTGATTTTGTTCATCTTCTTCTTTGTTCTTTGGATTACAAAATTATGCTTTTTGAATTTATATGTATATTGAGTTAGATTATAAATCAGGCTGTATAGAATATCCCAACAATCAGGGTTCACAGGAGTGTAGTCATACATTTGTACAACAGTGAGACAGCCGTAGCTAAGGACTGGCTTCACAAAATGAACCAGATCTGAATAAGATGAGATGTCAGATACCTGGTCACTGTTGGTGCATTTACACTGGTACCTACTCGCTTCGCTTCGCTTCACCTCGGATCCTTGGGGTTCAGCCCCCCTCAGTTGCATTTACATTGCCGAGGATAGTCCCTCCTCTGTGTAGCTGATCGTCATTCGTGACGTCATCTTTTCTGCGATTCTTTCGTTTCTGACCGCGCCGTCCAGCTCCTGCTGAATTTTCTCATCAGCGACTAATGACAGAAAGGTTTGCACCTCGTCCTGAGTCCATGGGGCAGGATTTCTAACAGATGCCATTTCTCTTCTTGCTGTTATTTCAAACACATCTGCACAGTTTGTCGAAGATTTAAAAATGGCGTTTTTGCTTGGACGGATTACGTGCCGCACAGTGATGATGCAACTACACAGTGACGATTCCGACCAATAAGATTTTAGTACCTGCTCCAACCTGACCGGGTACTTTTTTTGGAACCACAGGAGAGGAGGTACGAAAAGTTGTACCAGGTACCAAGTTCCAGGTACTTTTTTGCCAGAGTAAATGCGCCAAAACCAAAGCGAAGTGAAGTGAGTAGGTACCAGGGTAAATGCGCCATATGTGTGCTGAGGACTGAATATGGTCTCAACACTACAGTAACTTCAAGTGCTACATTTGAATGTTTCAGTTTCATGGTTATTTCTACATCTACTCAAACATCTCAAATCTTAACCAAACAGAAAACTTCCTGTGCAAAGGTTTCAAGTACTAAAAGTGAGGATGATTTTATAGCATATAACAGAAAACTGTATTCATGCCTTGTGCAGAATCTCTTAAACACTGTGATACAAGTGAAAACAAGCTAAGTATAGACAAAGTCATAACTGGCTTAAGTTCAAGTGACTAAACAAGCTATTTGAGACAGGGTGTAATTTTTATTTCCAGGGTGTTGAATCTGTTTGTGTGAGGGCTGTGTGTTTATCACAGCTGCCGTGTTGTGCTGAAATTGAAGTATACACTAAATGTATGTGCAAGACTTGTGTGTGCCAAGTGTGTGTGTGTGTCTGTGTCTCACACAATGAATGCAGGTACAATTTAGATTTCCATCTCAGGCTTCATGTTTACAAAACCCTCCTATGTTACTCTTTTCTTTGTCTAAGCTGTACTGCAGGGCTGCAGGAGAGAGGGTGGGGTGTGTGTGTGAGTGTGTGTGTGTGTGTAGTGTGTAGTGAGTGTGTAGTGAGACAGAGGGCAGGGGGTTGAGGGATAATAGAATGCAGCTCGTCTCAGGGGAGGTGGAGGCTGTGACTGTGCAATCATTACAGGCATAGATCTATCAGTATGCTGATGCCCTGAGCTCCTCTGTCCCTCCTCCTCCTCCTCTTCCTCCTCCTCTTCTTCTCCTTCAGCACTCTTCCTCCTCCCTCCTTCTCCTTACATCTCCCCCAGCAGCAGCAGCAGCAGCAGCAGCAGCGGACCCCCTCCTCATATTCTTGTCCCCACAGTCCCCAGCACACTCCCCCATCCCTCCTCCACTCATTTGGCTCCATTATCACTCTCACTCTTGATTGGTCCTGTGTAATCACAACATCCTAAACCAGAGCAGATATGATTCACGACTGTCCGACGTGTTTTGTGGATTCAGAAATAATGATTATGAATATTTGAGGAGATATTGTAGTCTAATTGGAACAAACAATCTGTTGTTTTCTTTCCAGTAGAGCTGTAAAATGTATCCGTGCCATGTGTGCTAATTTCCTGTGATGACAAACACAAGATTTCATTACGGGACAAAGTGCAGAGTTAGCACCTGGATTACTAGTGTTTGCTGAAGAAATGAAAACCTGACCACATGAATGCAGCGGGCTTAGCCTTGAGACATCCACTCAGAGGGGATGTGGGTGAGATGGGCCCCTGGATCAATACCGACTTTGATTGGCAGGTTAAGAGAAATATGCAATGAGTGGATATGTGTAAAAACAAACAAAAAAATAAAACAGGATCGATATTCGTTGACATTTGCAGTGGAGGCAGAGCATGCAGGGCGTGTGTGTGAGAGTGGAGAGACGCATACAGTGACTCCTGAATGTCAGATGTGGCCTGAGGGGGGGGTAAATGGAAAGAGTCGAGCGGGGTTGTATCGTTTTACAAAGCGTGGTCAATACCTGAGCTCCTGCCAAAGTCATATCCCAAATAACATGCCGATAGAAGCAGGCCGCAAAGCACTGCCAGGTCGCTTCATGTGTTGTTTTTGTTGTACGCCGATGATTAGTGACACACAAATAAACAAATTCATGCACACTGACACAAAGCGTGACTCATTAGAGCGTCCTGTGGCGTGCTGATAAGGTAGTCCGCAGGCTTTATCCTCCTGCATGTTACAGATCATTAATAGAGGTTGCTCCCTGCTTCTCTCTGCTGAAGCAACAATTGTGCACTAATCGTTTGTCGACTCATTCGGTCTCGCTGTTGAAGCTCAAACTGAAGCAAACATTTTTCAGTTCAGTTGCAAATGTCTTCAGCGTTTAACCTTCGTTCGGTCCTCTCTTGTTGTCTTGTCTGCAGTTTCGTGTGTTCACGGCGCCGTTTCACCGGGTGGAGTTCGCAGACTTCTGGCTGGCTGATCAGCTCAACTCCCTGGTGGTCGTTCTGATGGACCTCGAGTATCTCATCTGCTTCTACATCTTTGAGCTGCAGTGGAGCAACAGCAAAGGCCTGCTACCTACACTGAGAAGTAAGACAGTGTGTGGTCAGAATAAAGAAATATGTTGATTTGTTCGCCTGTTAGAAAAACCTATTGATTGATCTCAATAAACTATTTTTTTTTGAGTGATAGATAATTACCCAAGGAACAAATAAATACATTTTGTGCTGAATCTGATCATAAAAAATCAAGAAATCTAAGAAAATTCCACTTGCTTATCATGACTGAGTATTTAAACAAAATAGGGTTTTACCATAAGAGGGCAACAGTGTTCAATATATAGCCTCAGTACAGCTGGATTACACCCGTATATAGCAGTGACAAAGCAAGTGGGGCTCAAAACAACATCAACTGTAACACAAGGAATTCAAGCAGTGTAAATGAATCATTAATGTAACAGACAACACATATTTAAATACCGTATTTTCTGGACTATATGCCCCTACTTTTTTCTGACGCTTTGAACCCTGCGGCTTAAATACCGGTGTGGCTCATACAAGCTAACAAGCTCCGTGCCGCAGATAACTTCAATAATTAAAGTCGTGTTTTGTGTCCAAACTGTTCCAACAAAACTGTTTTCACCTTAGATATTCATTGTTTTATTTATCTATTTTATTCTTTATTTGATCTCTATCTGGAGGCACTTTATTGTGCTGTGTCCCGACTGTCTTCATTTGATCGGTGGATTTATTTTCCTCTTTATGTATTTTTGTGTTTGATGTGTCTGCAGATCAATTTTCTTTGGGATAATGGTGAATAAAGTTGAATCTAAAAAAGCCTGAAAAACTCCAATCTGGCAACACTGAGAGTTTGTAAAGCATTTCTAGCAGCTGATCAAGGTCAGGCGTGTTGCAATGCACATGTGTGTACATACCAGTGGTTCTCAGGCTTTTGTCTGACAAAACAAAATGAGCCAATTGACATTATTTAGGACAAGGACAAGTGTTTCCTTTGAGCAAATATATTGTAGTTTTAAGGCTTTGAGACAGTAAAGAAGAAAACAAAGCATATTCACATTTCTTTATCCCATTTTTTTAAATTACCGTATTTTCCGGACTATAAGTCGCTACTTTTTTCAGACGCTTTGAACCCTGCTGCTTAAACACCGATGTATCGGCGGCACGAAGCTCGTTAGCTTTTTACAAGCTAGCAAACCGATACATTTAGCCTCGTCACATCAGACCCGTACTGAGTGGACCACATGAAACTGTTAGAATAAATTCAATAGCGGCATATAAACAGGTATGCTCAATTGTCCGGAAAATACGGTATATATCTTTGAAGGTGCCGAGGTGTGAATGTGAGCGTAAATGATTGTCTGTCACTGTGTGGGAGCCCTTTGATTGACTGGCAACCTGTCCAGGGAGTACTCTGCCTCTCGTCCAATCACATCTTGGACTCTCTCCAGCGCCCTGCAGCCCCCTGAGGAATAAGCAAGTGTAGTTGTAGCAGTGCTTTGCATCATAATATGAAGATGAAGACGCACATTTATTGGATGTATTGAGTTGACAGTGCGCCAGACATTTGAACTGTCCTGTCAGGAAATATGATGTAGGTAAGTTTTTAATTGCTGTCCGTTAGTCGTACCTCAGCCTCCGCGCAGTCAATTAACACGGTAAGTAAAAGCTTGGCCATGCACAGGTCGTCAGGCTGCTCTCATAATGATGAGCTTTTCAGTGCAATGCGGGGACGATGTTGTTTCAGAGGAGGGGTGGGAAAATAAAAAGCAAAAGATTATATCATGATGGTGCACTGTTGTTTTGTTTTATTCTAGGTCCTGACAACTTCGTATGCCACAGCTACTCATACGGTCTGCGCGCCATCATCCAGTGTCTGCCCGCCTGGTTCCGCTTCATCCAGTGCCTGAGGCGTTACCGTGACACCAAGAGGGCCTTCCCCCATCTGGTGAACGCTGGAAAATACTCCACCACCTTTTTTGTCGTCACCTTCGCCGCCCTCTACGCCACACACAGAGGTAGGACACAGCGCACCAACATATGTACATACACCTCTATTTTATGAGTCCTGTCCCCCCCTGGCAGTAGGTTTGGCCTGAGCTCACATCTCATGTTAATTGCAATGTTGTAATTTCACAGAGGATCACAGAAGAGACATAAATAAGTTTGACTGAGCTTTGAAGTCTGCAGCAGTATCGTGCATCGCTGTGTTATGGGAGTCTTTTGTGTTGAGTCGACTGTGCTGGGAAAGCAGAGGTGACCTTCAGTGCAGATGCTAGAAGCTGGCCTTGGTGTCTCTGCTCAGTGCCTACAGCTTTATAATGGGAACGGGAAAGGTTTGTCAAACACAGCCAAAGACAAACAAGGTTGTGCTCTCACAGTATGGCATTCAGTCTCAGGGCGGGAGGTCAGAGAGTGAAGAAGTCACAGAATAGCAGGCAGAAAGAGAATCTTTGAAATCCACCAGAAACAAAAACAGGAAGGAGAAAAACACATGAAAAGAGAGGGTGGTTACAATTAATAGTCAAGTCACTCTCCTCTCTGACAGCTTCACAATTAGCCTGAAATTATTCTGGTTTAGAAGCCCTATCACAAAGGAGCTCACGTTCAAAGACACAGCGCCCAGGCATTAAAACCATTTCACTTCTCCA
>OOFC01016145.1:0-24542 GCA_900323345.1 Pseudochromis fuscus | reverse complement strand
TTCTGGGTCGCGCAGGTCCACCTTCTCCCCGGCCACACCTGAACCCGTCTCCATAGGTGTAGACCCGGGGGTGGATGCGGCGGTCCCTGCAGGCTGGCTTGTGCTACTGGAGGTAGTGGAGGCCTCTGTGTCTGCGGGCTGGGGTGGGCTGCAGCGCCTCCTCCTGGACTCCCCGTTGAGGTGCTGCTGTGGTTGGGACTGGGTCGGGGGCTGTGTTTGGGCAGGTTGAGGTTGAGATGGACCTGTGACTGCTGCTGCTGCTGCTCCTGATGCATTATTAGAATTACCATTTCCTCCTCCTCCTCCTCCTGCTGCTGCTGCTGCTGCTGCTGCAGCTCCTCCTCTTTCTCCTCCCTCCTCCGGCTCAACCTCCTCATCTGTCCATTCTTCAGTATCGCTGAGCTCGCCTCGGCGGGAGAAGAACAGGTCGGGGACAAAGTGCTGGATGATGCGCTTGATGTGGTCCTTGTCATCTTTGTGGATGGTGGGCTGGCGTTTGACGTGGTAGATGATGAGTGAGGCAGCGTCCTCCAGGATCTGTTTGTCCTCATACGTAAACACCATGTGAGGCTCGCTGGTTGAAGCTGCACCAGAACCGTTACGCCCCTGTTGGCCAACTCCACCCTCTTCTGTGCTCTGCTCCTGACGCTGAGAGGGAAACAGATGAATGAAAGAGACACCGAGTTTGAAAACGAAAATCATTTATTCTAATTACTTTCACTGCCTCAGAGAAATTAAACCCCTACATAAACTAATCAGCAAACTGCATCTAACAGCAACACCACACAAAGCAAAAAAAAAAAAAAAAGAAAAGTATGAGGAATTTACAAAACTATCTCAACTCATGGTCTAATTGACTCTGAGAACAACTGGGTAACATGATACTGAGGAAGATGACCAAACTATTTATGAAATCGAGTCAAGAGTTTATCAGAGAGTGAGATTCTTATAGTCAGCATCTGTTTTAGAGATTAAAAGCAAGAGATCAAGATTAATTTCTAAGTCAACACGAATGAGAACTCCTAGAGATACTCTGAAAGTTTGAAGAGGTTGAACTCAGTCAGTCCTCGAGTTAAAATTGTTTTGGTTCATCTTTGGTTTCCTGTTGATCTGTGACCACCAGCTTCTGTTTGCTTGTGTGTGTGATCTCTGTGACATGTGACAAGATCATATCTAAGTTACTGCATCAGTATGTTCTTTAACCCAACACAAAAAGCACGTTTTTTTTTAATTAATTAATTTTTTTATCACCATTCAAGATGAAGATGGGAGATTTTACCTCATCGTAGACGCTTTCAATCTCATTCAGAAGGCTCTTTGACCGCAGGGCCTTCATGTCATTCTGTTTGAAGTTGACTCCTTGGTGGTCGAGGGACTTCAGGTAGGCTTTCTCATATTGTTCCCTCCATATCTTATTGAAACCCTGCTGGGCCTCTCTCCACTCCTCCTCCTTAGCTTTCAACCTAGAGAGGAAAACGCAACATGTTGATACTTCACAAGACACCGTCAAGCTCTCAAATAACTTGTGTTGTTTGTCAGTGCACATGAAAGAAGTGAAGTATCTGGTCAAGAGAAAAAAAAGTGGCATTTATTTGGCAAAGTGCACAAAGGTCACCATCTGTTGGTACAAGGATTACTCACAGGAATTTCACATCTCCATCATGTTGACTGCCCGTAATGTAAATAAAGCATATTAAATATACTCCCCAACTGCATTACCAACGATATAAAGTACCGTATTTTCCGGACTATTGAGCGCACCTGTCTATAAGCCGCTCCTGTCTATAATCTGCTATTGAATTTATTCGAACAGTTTCATGTGGTCCACTCTGACCGGGTCTGATGTGACGGGGCTAAATGTATCGGCGGCGCAGAGCTTGCTAGCTTGTAAAAAGCCAACGAGCTTCGTGCCGCCAATACATGAGCCACGCCGGTGTTTAAGCCACAGGGTTCAAAGCGTCGGAAAAAAGTAGCGGCTTATAGTCCAGAAAATACGGTAAGCAATCATGCTTAAGCTGTCCACACAACATGTCAATGCTCACTGCAAAATATGATGAGGTTTGACATCATGAAAACACTGAAGAATTTGGAAATAATAATAATTCTGACCTCTTCAGCACCACAGGCACAGCGGTAGCAGGACTCCTCTTCAGTCCCTCGATGATCTCAGGGGCTTTGTCGCCATAGATGCGATACACGGCACGACGCTGGATGACCTCAGAGGTGCCGCCCAGGCAGTCGTCTAATCTGAATCTGTCCTGGTCCTCTGGTGACAGACGGGACAGCTTCTTCTGGACGCTCTCTAACACCCTGATGGTGGCCAAGTTTGTCTCCAGAACAACGTCCAACTGTAGGCGGTACAGACAAAAAGCTTTAAAAAGGCAGGCATCGACTAAAGCACGGTGCCAGGCGCTGTATGTATTATAGCATATGGTCTCCTCTATATTGAAAAAAGGTGCGACAGAAAAAGCAGCTTCTTCACAAGCATAAACAGAATCCTCGTTGTTGTAGATGCACGCACCTCAAATCTTTCATCCTCACAGCGATGCAGCTGTTCCTCGTAGGGAGTCTTCTTCGAGCTGACGAAGGTGGAGTCTTCAGACCAGGAGGGGAAAGACACCCAGGTGTCATTTAATACCTGAATGCATACATGAAGATGTAAAAAAACAACGTCAACAGTCACCAAAGAAAAGGATTAAATCCTGACTCCTGATGTCACTCAATGTTTTTATGAGTGGGTTCCTGTTTTGTTTGGACTTGTATGCAAGTGCACTGGGTGGGTGACTCCTGTCATTGGTTTCACACTTTTTCACTGATCTACAGGTGGCAGTAATGTGCTAGAAAACGCAGCAATGCACCAGTAAAGGCAAGTAAAAGAATAACTGCTAGTAAAAGAAAAAACATGGATAAAAACAAAGCAGGTTTTAAACTTTTTTAGAAAATCTCCAAGTGTTTTATGATGACTGAAATCCATTTACTTTGATTGCTGGACCTCAAGGATACACAAAAGTGGTTTGACAAGTAAGCAAGTAACTTTTGTTATGATTACAACACTACAAGACATCTCTAAGCTGTGCAATGGTCTGGTGACATCTCAGTGATAACATGTGAGCAAACGTACCTCCTTGCATAGGGCAGTGCGCCCACTGCATTTAGGTTGCTGGTAGGTCTTGGGCAGTGCTCTATAGCTGGACCCCAGGCGCTTGCAGGAGGCATAATCCACTTCCCTTCCACCTCCCCCTTCCATGTAACGATCCGACAGCCCTGACACAGCATGAGAGAGCTCTTTGTCCCCCAGAAATGACTTGAACTGTGTGTACAGTTCAGGAAACTTCCTGGAAGGAGAAGGATGAAATCATGAGTGGCACATGTCGCATGAGAACACCAGCTGACCAAACGCCAAGTGTTTCCAATCAAAACAGGAATCAGAATATGCCGTGGATGCAAATTTTGTTAAGTCATGCTACTTGGTTAAAGCGTTACAAATTCTCAAAGTGACCTGAAAGTATTTTATAATGAAAAACAGTCAAGATGCTATATCACCAACATTAGCATCTACACTATCGTCAGCTTTCTTGCATCTACTGTCGTAATCTATGTGTGCATCCATTTTCCTCATTTTATTCACGTATTTCACACTTTTATTCAGCACAGTTGTCTTTCCATCCACTTACCCCAGGAAAGGAGTGACGAGCTGCAGCAGCTCAGCTCCCGAAACTACTTCCTGGTTAAACAAGGCGATGCAGCGCAGGAAGTTCTCATAAACTTCCTGGCTTTTAAACAGGCGACGAACCTGAATGATGTGTGGGGTGACAAGGAAATTAGATCAATCACTTCATACAAAAAGAAAGAGAGAAGATGGCTGTAGTGAAAGTAAAGAATAAGAAAGGGAGAAGTGAGGGAAAAGGACAGTAAAAAGATGGCTCACCTTATCAAAGAAGGAAAATTCTCTTAAGACTCCATGTTTGCCAACTGAAGCAAAGGACTGATCTTTGGTACAGGAATACTTCATTTTTTTCTAAATAATACAAAAAATAATAATAATAATAATCAATAACCTTTACAACCTTTGATTATCCAAGTTATTTCTGTTGGAGTATTTGAATTCTCGCTTTGGGGAAGATGTGATGACTTGTTAAAACCTCTGGAGTTTGTGGATTGCACCAGGTTGTTATTCTAAGTAGAGGCTTTACCTTGAGCAGCGGGGACATGTGCTGCAGAAGTATGGGCCTGGGCCTCTTTTTGTTCTGTTTGGTTATCGTGTCCTCTTCCTCCGGCCTCTTCAGCTGCTCTTTCCCCCCTGTCAGCGAGCTCCCTGTGAACTAAAGGAGAGGAAGCCCACAAAAGCAAAGAAAAGTTGAGGAGCACTTACTGACTACTAAACTAAAAATGACTGGTAACACACTCACAATAAACTGACTGTTCAGGGGAAGGGGTGTTGTTATATTCAGCTGTTTGAAAGGTAAAAAAGAAATTGTTCCCACTCACTCTAAAGGATTAATCAATAAACAAGTGGACTTATCAATCACAGAATAGCTGCCAATTAATGTTCAACTCATCATTTCAACTAAACTTTTGGCCAATTTGAAACGGTTTGACGGTACACTTTTAAAAGTATTAAGTGTGAATACTAAAAGGATGACATTTCTGTGCAGAAGGGTAGAAACGCAAAATGTTAATGGCAATTCAATTGTGAAATGGTCAAGGGAAATGCTGGACTGGTGCCAAAACTGACAGCAACTGTTTCTGATCAAACCATTTAGACTTTTTTTTTTTTTAATCTCCTCTCTCGCTCCATCTCTGTCTATTATTGTTTGACTGACCAGCGATCTCTTGGCATCAGGCAAGAATTGTCCAAACTCAGCCAGCAGGTCCTCTTGTCCTTTGAAGAGACTGGCAACTTTAGAAAACACCTCATCTTCTGTCATCCCACTGCTGCCTCGGCTGCCCCGGCTCTCCTTCACCTCCAGCTGCTCCTTCTGAAGAGAGTAAAGAGTGGAAAGTGGTGTTCACATGTGAGGAGTCAAAATGATTTTAGAAAAAAAGCAGAGTGAAGTGTAATTCTTTGGCCTGGGTGCAAATGGTCAGTGTGTACCCAGAACACTGTCACCAGCACCACAAGGAACAGACTGTTGCAGAAGTCTAACACCTCAGGCTGTGATTTATTTTGATGTCAAATTCAGATTTATATTAAAAAACATAAAGCAATTCTGCAAGGACCCTTGTTCATCACTGTAATACCAACGCTGGAGACAAATGCTTTTGTTTAAACCATAAATAACAACAACTAATATTCAGAGAGTGAAAAAACCCCCCCACCACATTTCCATTTAAAAAAAACAAAAAAAAAAACACAACTAAAACTTAAACCACAAGCTTTTATTTCTGCAGTACCTGATACGTGTGAAGGATTTCTAGGAAGGCTCTATAGATCTCTGGGTGGTCCAGGAAACGGTTTTTAATCTTGTTTACGTAGCTGATGGCACTGTCAAATTCTACGGGGCTGGTCTCAGAGGCTGGTGGGGATACAGACGAGGTGGTTGCCTGATTCTGGCTCTCCCTGCTGGTCAGGGGAAGAGAGAGTCTGCTGGGAGGCTCTGGAGGTCCAGCTGAGGTTGGGGAAGATAGTGACTCTGATGAGGCCATCTTGACGTCACTGGTCGGGGCAGGTCCAGGTTCTGTGTGGGCAGCCGAGGCACTACCTGAGGTTGCAGCCACTGCAGGGGTGGTCACACTCTTCCCTTGCTGGCCTGGGGATACCTGGTAAAATGAAGACAAGGTGTATAGAAGTGTTAGACTTTATTAACTTTAGTTAAGGAGACTCAATAAAAGACCCTGTTTACACTTGGTTTTAAAATGCATCCTGTGTGATCAGATCACAAGTGGACATTGGAGACACATCTCTGTTTACACTTGTATTTAACATGCGTCTCCAAACTATCCTGCCGATCGCTTATGTTTGGATGCAACTACAGCGACGGCAGGACATGCGCAGTTTTTACATCACTACCAGAAGAAGGCCAGATTTTGTAAACAGTTTGCAAAGTTAGCTAAAAGAGAGGAGAAGGCAAAAAGCTTAAAGAACTACAGTGCATGTACAAGTTATTCCACCTGTTTCAGGTGAGACGACAAAGACGAGTTGCAAATGAGCACAGGGCAAGACGAAGGAGACTGCACGCAAGAAAAGCGGTATCTTTCTGTCCTGCATTGATGACGTGTTTTCTGCTACGTCCTTGTCTGGGACGCATTACCATTTGCACAACAAAAGATATGTGGCCACATGGGACCAACTCCGCATGTGATTTGAGTGATCGCATCTCAGTGCATCCAGGTGATCATTTACACTTGTCGTTGGTGCTGTGATCCAATCACCCAAGATCCCTCTTAAACCTAAGTGTAAACAGGGACAAACACTAAAATGTGATATGTCTTGTTTGTTTTAAATCTCTCCTCTTTTTTATTTAGTGAAAACCCTGTAGAAAAAAAATGAATTACTAACTTTTTAATAAAAAAATTGTAATGAATGAATATTTTTTTGCATCTATAAAATGCAGCACATTACATAGCAAGAATGTGTGCATCCCATTAAGACTTGTTCATTGTGTTTACTATCAAGTAGTATAGACTCTACACATTTCATATTAATATACTAACTACTAAACATGTAACATTCAATTAGCCACCACTCTTAAATAAATACATGACTCAGATATATAGCTTTTTTCTTTATAATATCACACAGTCAAAATATTTTAAGTGATTTGTTTTTTAACATACGTACGTACGCTTTTTTCATGCTAATGTGAACTCTATCTGAGCTCATACTTTCAATCTGTTTTCAGTCATACTGCATAATATCATTCCATACTTTTTGCTGCAGTCATTACTGTATAAGACTGTAGACGACGTGCATATTTGTCAAAATGTCTAAGAGCTATACCCACCCATTGAAATTATATACACCTCGCATATACAGCTGAGCACAGCATATTTTGGGTCTTGTGATGTGAATATAATTGTTTGTTACTCCAAACAAACACAGGAAAAGGCAGCACTCCAGTGGTGAATCTTATTTAACTACCAGACAGACTAATTTGCTGCCACATTTTGTTTTGAAACCCTCATCAGTGCTTTTTTGTTTTTTTGTTTAAGAGTACTCAACTGAAATGTAGTGCAGCTGAAGCACACCTGTTTCCTCTTAAGAACTGAAAAGTTCTGTGGGCTTAAACATTCAGCACACCACCAGTTTTTAATAATGAAGTGCTGAAAATGCAATCGATTCTAAGGCAAATGCTAGTTTTCTGAATACATCAACGAGCACCTTACCTGTGTAGAGAATGGAGACTGGAGGAAAGCCATCCCATTCTTGGGGACCTCTATCCGATACCCCGGTGGTAAGAAGGCGTTGAAGCCCAGAACTAGGTCTGGGTGTCCATGAAACAGTTGTGACACACGGTTTATCACCCCTGGTGTGTCGATACTACTCAAGAAAGCAGACAGAGACATTTTTGTATTGTGGTTAACAGCAGCAAAGTAAAATTAGCTTCCTCTCTCATACACTCAAACAAAAAACTCTCAATCAGGGCCTTACAGCTGACTTTAAAACTGACTTGCTGTTTATAAATCCTGTCATGCCACGCTTAAATTTCAAGATAATAAAAGCTGTTGCCAAACTAAAAGTGGGATGCTATCTGCTATTTTGCATTCATTGATAAGCTCCAAGATGTGCGGGTAATCCTCCAGAGGTGATGTTTTGCAAAGTAATCAAACTCCACACACAAGCTCCACCATCTTGAATGTGTGTGTGAATCTATTTTTTCTGGTTGTGTGTGCATAAAGTCCCATACATACCTCTGCGACTTGAATTCTTTCATGATGTCGAGAAACTTGTTGTATATGCCAGGGTCATTGGCAAAACGAATTTTGACTTGGTCCAAATATGACAAGGCATCTTCAACCTAAAAAACAAAGAGTAAAAGCATGAGTACAGCACAAAGCACAATCAGTCTCAGCTGGATGAGCACCAACGTCATGTTGTGCTGTTGATGAAGAAGGTTGTTATTGAGGTTTTAAGTAGTTTAACTGCACAATGGCTTCACGTTAATGCTGCATTGTGTCTTAATAACAACTGCATATGTATATAAAGGGCATGTCTACAACTACGCATAATTTTCTCCAAGCTACATGTGACTTTTTCCATACGAATTAAATTTTTAGAGACTCATTGTGTTCTTCATTGTGAGCTCAAGTGCTACATCAACAAATCCACTAGTTAGCAGTACAAGCTGTACAAGTAACCGCTAAATAAATAAATAAATAACTGGGGCAAATACGAGAAACACCAGGCAGTTTATTTTTATCCAATGCCCCGCTGCTTTTTCTTTTTTTCAATATACCTACAACAAGCTAGTTAAGGTTGCGACAGAAAGAAAAATATGTGTCCACACAAAGCATTGTCATAAAACATCTAGAGGAGGGTTGTTGTAGCTAACGCTAGCCAACAACAGCCAGTCAACTGACGATAATAACTCCACCAACACTTACAACACCTACCCGCATACAAATGTGTACAATAGTCACAGCTGGTCCCCGGCCAACTGTACGATATACTCAGAACAACGCGATAACAAAGAAATGTGTATTGAAGCTGCTAATCAAGTGAAATAGCCGTTCTTGGCTAGCTCTGGCTGACGTCCTCCACTTTGTTCAGGGTGGCTGAAAAAACGAACAAGGAGGAACTTCCCACAACCGAGTTAACGTCTGCTCACGGTGGCTTCTTATCGATATCGTAAAAATAGGAAAGTATCACCAACTGTGCCACTCGACTCCCGCACGTTCGTTAACGAAATACAGCTTCCACGTCTAACCTTAAATGTCAATGTTCGCCTGTTTAGCAATGAATTACTTTTAATAGGCCAGCGACCAGCTTTCCTTTCACTACTCTCGACGACAGGGGAGAAAGAGAAAAGCCTCAAATCTAACGCAATGATCCGAGCAACAAAATGGTTCTGACTCTGAGGGGACTTTTCCCGTTGTCGTGTCTTCTTACCTTCAGCTTCTGGAAGTGCTGCTGCTGCACTTGCTTTTGTGTTATAACGTAAGGCTTGTCTTGGATTTGGTTTATTTGCTTCGCCGTGCTGTTGTGCGCCTGAATCTTCGCCATTATCCCGGCGACAGGAGGCTTGCGAGAGCCGCCGCTACCACAACTTGAGAGGGAAGCTTCGGTGTTACCTCCAGCAGTTGTTGGCTAGCCGACAAACGTTGCTCTCGGTCGGGAAGCCAGCCTGCCAGCGAGCAACCCTACTTTGCCTAGCTGGACAGTCTCGGCACACAGAGGCAAAAAAAGGGACGGGGAATCCAGCAGAGTGGAGGGTGATGACAGACGAGCTGCTACTCGCCGCGACTTTGATTAAACATTACCATCGAATTAAACAAGCAGATGCAAGAAGCGTCGGAAAATAAGCTCGGGGACAATGGTTGCCGTTTATCGTATTTAAAATAACTATTGCCTGTCTCTTTAAATTCGGCGGCAGCGGTCTGTCTTGGCGTCCGGAAGCCAGAGTAGGAGTGAAAAATTGAAAAAAAAGGAGAGAAAAATTGAACTGCGCAGCCGCAACAATGGGAGGAGCTGAGTTCACAAGAATCAGATTGCTCCACTCCCCCTTCACTGCTACAAAGGAACAATGTTACTCCATGCAAAACGATAGCTCGCATACTTCACACTGTACCCACAACTACAAGATCAACGTCGGACTGAGCGCTGACTGTGTGAGAGATCAATACCGGGCTATAGATAGACATCTACAGCTCATTCAGGAGGCTCGTGACCGAATGCAGCATGGATTCAGCTCGTTTTCCAATACAGCAACCAGAGGCAGTTTAGAACAACTTCACTGTGTTTTTAATGCATTTCAAGAAAGACAGGGACACGTATTAGTATTTAAAATGATTTATTAGTGACTGAGTCTAACATGGTAAAACATTCGCAGTAATGGCGATAACAAATATATCGTGTGCATTATCTAATTACTAAAGCGTTGGCACTTTGCCACTGAAAGGTGCTAAAATGGTTCTCTGTCATGCTTTTACACTATGATGCATCCATTATGAGGCTTTGGCAGCTAGTTTCCATCTTTGTAGCCACTGCTGGAAAGTTAGTCCTCCTTTAGTGACCTCGGGTAGGACATGCTGGGCTGGTTTATCCCACCTACATGTATGAACACAGAAAGCAGAAAAAGATTAACCAGAAAACCAGACACTATGGATATATACAGTACAACAAAAACACTAGTCAGACAATCAGACACACAAGTGATCTAAACCACTTATTTGGAAAGAAAAAAAAACCTGGGTAAACACCTCACCCTTGGTATTATGATGCAGCTCTGCAAATTGGGCCACAAAGAACTAATGAGTATTCAGAACAGGCTCTTTTTGTGATAACTTTAATTTTTTCTTATCATTTTCACTTGCACATGTGGTTTCAAGTAACATAAGACAAAAGACTTGATTGTACTAGCTTTGCTGCTTTCCCCACTACACTGTAAAACTGTTGTGGACATCAGTTGTTGGATATCACAGCTAAGGAGTGCACAAGCTGCTATGTTAACATAACGACACACTTAATGCGTTAAAACTCTTCTTTGAGTGCTACTACTAATAGTAAGATTTCTCTATTTTTCTGTAGTTTTGAATGGGAACTATATACTATAAAATACTAAATGTGGTACATCTATTATTTTTAAAATAGGCCCTCTAGTTCAGTACTGTGACTCACCAGAATGAGATAGCCGTTTTGACTTGGTCTCCATAAGAAAGGCCCTGTGCACAGCGGTGGGTGAGGCCTCGGACTCTTGGTATCAGAGACTTGAGAAGATTCTGATCCTCTTCCCTGAGTCTGGACAGCAGAGCTGGGAGGAACAGTGTAGACAGTAGTTTTATTGTTACTTAAACCAACTGTATTTGCCCTGATAACATACGTTTATCATGATACACAGCATGTGTTCATACAGCCAAACGCTGCACTTCCCACTGTGTGTTTTAAGCATGTGAAGAGCTTCTCTCTTGATGAGTTCCCCCGATTACCTTTTTGGTCAGATGCATGCAGCTGCTCTGCTTCCTTCTGTATTTTCTGCAGAGTAGCAGAGTGAAGTTGCAGTAACTGACGGAGAAAGCGCAACTTGAGCTGTTGGGAGCGCGACTGGGAACACAACTCTTCTGGAGCCTGAAGTGTAAGAAGGACAATTTAGTTTTCAACAAGCTGATGGTGATGTGCATCTATGTAGACAAAAACAGATTTTCACAGATATTATTTTTATCCTAGGGAGAGAATAGTGGCCAAGCAATGGTGACATTCAGCTGTTTTGTCAAAACCACTCTGGCCACATTTAAATAGCAACTGATAGTGCTACCTTTACAGAAAGTTCTTCTGAAGAAACACACTAAGCATCCACAAGCAAATGGAGGTAATGTTTCATCACTATATCTTAAGGGGAATGTGTTTGTAAAATCCATCTTGAGAGCCTTCTTAAGTTTAAGAGATGTTTTCCAAATGCATTATAAACAAAGAAACTCATGATTGTACATTATAAACCAACATTCACCTTGTACAGAGGGAAAGCGAGGCTCTGACACAAGCTCTTGAAAGTTGGAGACTGTAAGCGATGGATGGACAACCAAGATGCAGGAATTCTTTGGATTCTGAAACAACAGAAAAAAAACAGTTCTGATAAATATGTCTGTTTTGTGATGAACTCTCTTGAGAGTCAAATAATTTGTTCCACTGCAGCTGGAGCCACAGATGTACTACTGATGAAGAGGGAGAATTCCCGCTGTCAGTGACAGACGCTTTGCTGCTCTTCTTCTTTCCCTCTGTGAAATTTGTGCGAGGAAAAAAAAATAAAAAGACTGGCATCGTGTTCTGTCTAACCTGCTCTGAATTACTGATTGGCAGCAAGTTGTGTATTTGGATAGCGTCTGATTGGGTGTTACTTTGGGACTCTTTTCTAATGTGATGACTAATAAAACTTCAGTGGTTGCCTACTAAACTGATTGGGATTTTCCCCCTTCGGGTATCAAGAAAGCGTCTTACCTTTAGCTATCAAGAAAGCTTCTTCCCCCTAAGACGTTACCCTGATGAACTCCCTCTAGTCACAGAGACTCAAGAACCACCGTGCAATAACCCACTGATACATATTTGCACTACTTTTTTCTACCTCTATAACCCTGCCGCTTTGCACACACACAATAAAAACTGTGATTTGATTTATGGATGTTTATCTTCATATTTTTTTATTGTTATTCTTTTACCTTATTTTGTAGTACTTAGTTTTCTGCTTTGTACATAGAGAGCAAAGTTACACCGGAGTCAAACTTGGCCACTAAAGCTGATTCTGATTCTGTAGAAACATGTTCCTACCCATCAACAGTCCTGCGGTCCAGAGAAAGAAGCGACACTGTTCCCAACTGTCTGGCCTCCTTAGAGATACAGTTCCTCAGACTATTGGCTGCAGTGATGACGTCTTCAAACTGTGGTATGAGCTTGCTCTGGATAAACTCTTGTAACTGAAACAAAACAAAGGGATTGGAATTATCAAAAGATGTTGCAAAATTGTGCTTTTTGGGGATTTTTTTTTACTTATTAAGAAACATTTTTCACCACATAATGAAGCACACAACATATGTAACACTTCTGATACTTCAGTGTCATAGCTGTAGAACATGCAGACCTCTCTGTGGAGACGAATCAGCTGCACCTTGGCCATCGAGTTTCCCTTAATCAGACCTCTGATGTGCTCTTGTCTGAGAACCTTCAGACACACAAATGCACAACTAAAAAATCTGAAAGATTTGGCAAACAAAGATGTCTCTCTACACATGTACATAATGCCAAGGATATACAGCCAAATTTTCTAAACCGCATTTATTAAATGGAAATATACCAAAATACATCATTGACCATATACAGAAAATGGTTAATAAAGTAAAGTGGTCATGTATTGTTTATTCATTCTCACCACTTGTTGTCTGAAGTCCAGAATGCTCTGCCACTGGCTGCGAAGGTTTCTTAGCGCCTCCTGTCGGCTTCGAGCATGCTGGTCAAGTTGGATACAGCGGTCTCTGATATAATCCCTGAATGCTGCCTGCATCACACACTGCAGTTCCACCTCGAGAGCTGTCCTAATTACAATCCCAGAAAGAGACAGACATTAAAAAATCATCATAAATAAAAGACAGAGTTATTGCTTTAAAGAAATTTTGTCACAATTTAATTAGTTAGAACTAGCTGTTTGCAGTATAATAATAATAATTATATATATAAATTCCCCAGTGAAAATGCAAACTACTAATTAACTCACACTCTCACAGAATATTTGGGGCTTTCACCAGATCTTTGTTTTCTATGAATGCAGTATTATTCCTGTAATAAATATGCTTTGAAATGGCACATCCTGTAACATTAGCAGACTTACAATGCCATGGTATCATTGTGGAGCTCATCTGCTGTACCAGAAACCTCATGTTCAGCCTCCTTCTTATGGGTTGCCAACTGTTTATTGAGCTGCTGGACTCTGGAGCGAGTCTGGGCCAAGTCTACCAAAGTTTGCTCTACGTCTTGCCAAGCATCCTGGAACAACAGACATACAAACAATTCCACAAATAAAAATCTATTATTTACAAATGTCAGGAAACACATCAACATGGTTCTCCAGTGCTGAACTCTCCAAATATTACACTGAACGTGAGTGCACATTTAGCACCTCTAAGAGGGTCTTAACCGGTGGTAACTCATTATTGTCCTCTGTTGACATATCCAGTAGGTGATCACTTTCATAGCGAAACCTGGAAGAAGCATGGCAAAGAAAAGCATCATATTAAAAACTCTGCATTTCAATAATCTAGCATGACATAAAGAGAGATCACAATAATGTGGAGGCAGCCATACCGCAGAGCCGTCACATCTCGTGTCACATCCAGAGAAGCTAGTTTTTCCTCTAATTCCTTCTGCTCTCTTGAAGCTAAATATTGCAGTGCTGAGAGGACATGATTTGGAGGGTAGCCACCCAACACATTCTGACAACATGACAAGCAACAACAACATGTTAATTCAAGGACAAAATTAGAAAACTGTGGATACACAAGTACAAAACGTTTAGTGATGTCAACACCAACCTCCACAGCACTTAGCCAGTACTCAAATACTGCAGTCCTCTGTTCACGGGTCATACTGTGAGGTAAAAAACCAAACAAAGAAGAGAATAAATGCAGAAGAAAGAAAGAAAAAAAAATATTTGGAATTGAGTCAAGCAATATCTCCACTGCAGTCCTTACTGTTTAGTTGCAGAGTGTTGTGTTTTCAGTTCACTCTCTTGTAAAGACTGATAGAAGTGGACCCTGTCATCACACAGCTCTCTCAATTCACGCTGATGGGATAAAAATAGGAAAGATTTGTGTGAATATTGATACATTTTCTTCCAAATTATAGCAAAATTTTTAAAAAGCTGGTGAAACAGTGTCCACCCTCCAGGTATAGTACCATGAAATTAGTCTGAAGATAGCACCAGATAAAGTAAATAGATTACCAGGACTTGTGCCTCTGCTGCTGCTTTGGAGTTATGGTTGTCATCATCTCTGGTATTGGAAGGGTTATCATCAAACAGCACTTCAATCTCTGCTTTCCTGCATTACACAAAAAGTACATATTTACTGCACGCTTTACAATACAGTATTTATTTTAGTTTAAATATATGTGTTCATTTTTTTCTTTTACCTGGCCATCTGCTCCAGTGCCTGGCAGTGCCCACTGATTTTTTCCAAATCATCAGAAACCATCTTGCGGCCCAAGCTGCAGCGCTGCCTGAAGGCTTGGAGGAGCAGCTCTCTGCGTTGGCTATCCTCCACCTGGGCCCAGGTACGACTGACAGACTGCTCTGTGAAATAATATCAGCACGGAACATTAGCACGAGAGACCATTTTGAATAATACAACTATTAAAACACAGAAAATGCACATGATGGACTAACCTTGTGCGGCTACCTGCTCTTCTGTTCCACTCATCTGAGAATCTAGGTGACTGATCTCAGTTCTCAGCTGCTCTATCTTGCTCTGAAGATCTTGTCGCTTTGCAGCCTCACTCTGACCTTCAGCCTGTTTCAACTGTGCAAACAAACACACCAGTCGGTATAAAAATGGTTTATGTAAGCCGAAACCTTTTCTTTGTGAGATCGCTGAAGATTAATGTATTGTAGGGAGTAAAAGAAGTTGTAGCCCACCTCCTTGTCCTGAAGTACTTTGTACCTTGGAGATCACTATGTCAAGGATAGTACAATGTATATAGCACACATTTATTGGACAGTAAGGCAGAGTATATTTTTGACCTGCAATGACAGAACTGGAGTACAAATGGTGACAGATACTGTGAAGACTACATAATATACAAAACTCATTCACTGAGTCTAGAGTAAAATACTGTCTCTCTCCCACTGAAATTCAGAGAGCACTTAAATGACTGAAATGTACAGAAAGTGGCCAAGTCAAATGTAAAAGCACTGGAAGTTTAATATTATCTGTCAAGGATACCACTGAAGATTCCCACGCATGATCCTTACATTCCTGGAAAAACGAGAAATAACTTAAGAATCTAAAATTTATTATTTGCCTTTTTGTTAAGGTAAAAGGTGAACAGAGACATAGACTGTAATTCATTTTAGAAAACAAACCTTTCATCACATGCTATGTTGTTCTTTATTCTGATGAGACAAATAGGAACTAAGTGACCTCTAAGAGGACAAAAAACACAGCACTATTGTCATCATGTGTTCGTATTCAAATGGTTAAAACAAAACAAGACTAACCTTTGATGAAAAACGTGTTGGATGATATATCTCCATATTGACTTCCCTGTCCCAACACAGAGCCTGGAAAACATATAATCAGTATCACCTCAAGGCTGCAACGACCAAGACCTGTTTTAACTAATAGTAGGGAAAATAACGTCATGTACCCACGTTTTAAAATAGCTGTCATTGGGCAGGCTGTCCGGGGGCAAACTAAACTCCTCCATCGCCCAGCGTTTCAACTCCTGCACAAGATTTCTGTCCGCCATCCTGACAGAAAACAACCTGTACAGAGCTAGATGAAGCTAACAACAACAACAATAGACGGCTATTGCTAACTTAATTAGCTTTGAGTCGTTGGTCTCATTTGGCGAATGATAGTCGTTGAACTCACTTTGCCCTCGTGTAAGATTTACATTAATCACCAGAATCCAAGACGCTAATACCAATATTTTTGTATTATTTGAAATAGTAAAACTTTCAAGTTCCCGCTCGATAACAGTACTTCCGGGTTGCGTTAACGTTGACGCAGCGCCACCGACGTTTGCACATGGTTGTTGTCATGGATACACACAGTGGTACGGAAGTACTTTAATTAAAAAATAAGTAATTGAGCTTGACAAAAACTATTTTAATATTCGCTACCGGATCTAAAATGCGAATTTATATACTTTAAAATAATTTATATGCACATGTCCAGTTTGCAGATACCTTGCAAAAGCTAATAGAGCATACAGAAAATTCAAAATGTGGAATGTTTACTTCCTAAATCTAATTTCTCTCTACTTTTTTTTTAATTGGTCATTGGTTGTTTACATATTTTTTATTGTGTTGGTGTGATTATCACTGCTGCTTTTATCTGCTTTATCTTTTATGTTTTGTATGACCCTTTGTAACTTTGATTTGAGAAGTGCTATAAAAATTAAGTTATTATAATTGGTGGTGACAAATAAAAGAAGCACCTGTGAGTACCTTTGTAACACCTTTGTTTAAACGCTCATTGTACCTTATAACATTATAAAGTTAGATCTAGCAACAGAAGTTCAGCTAAACTAAATTAAGCTCTAAAATAATTTGAAAACATTACAAAACATGTAAACAAACAAACAAAAAACAAAAAATCAAATATACAACAAGTCTGGCACTGGGTCCTCAGTTCCTCCATCTTTTATTTTTTCCTCTTTTACTGCAAAGAATCAACAGTGTAATAGATGTCTAAATGCACAGCATTAGACTTTTTGGACACAACTGCATTATTTTAGCCAGACACTCTCAACCATACTCTTTTAAGGATCACAGTATTCATGTTGAAAATGTTTAATTTTTTCATGTTAGTCACAGTATGACCTGGCATATTTCTCCACAGAATCTCCATTCCAAGGCTTCATATTAAGTCTCTGAATGTTTTATCATATAACAAGTGCGTTGAATAAATTAGACCTGAGATAAACAAACGTAAAAAAAAGCCCAAAAAACTGTCGACATTTCAATTTCCACAACAATAAGAATAGTATCACAAATTTTCTAAGTAAGGCTTATGATTTCTTGTTGTAAATACAAAAGAAAAGAAAATCAACCCACTCGTGCATCTTTTTTTAAAAAAAGTCTAAAAGAACTCAAACAGGTAAGAAAAAAAAACTTCATATCCTTTGTGAAAAAAAAAATCTCACATGATACCTGTGATCAAACTGTATGTCCTTAGCACCATGTTGATGAGCTGTCCAGTGATGACACTAGGATCCACTCAAACAAGAGTTATTTCCTTATTTCCTTATTCTCCTTTATTTCCTTAAAGCTATCGTATCCTGGTGAAAAGATTTAATACTGATACAGATTCCTGAAAAAGACAAAAAAAAAATGTGGGTTAATTATTTTGCAGGTATGAACGGACTGTGACACCACAATGCTGTTTTTAAACTGTGCTTTCCCACCTTTGTCGATCGTGTTTTACTGAATACATTCCAGAAACGTAGGGTCTCATCTCCAGCTCCTGTGACTATTGCTTCACCATCTGGGGACATGGCCTAATAGTAAAATGAATAAAGAAATGAGCAATATGCTGAATGCTTTTTGGTTAACATTTTCAACAGCAAGATCATATAATCATCATAAAGAAAGTACACACTGACCAGGTAGAGCACCCTGTATGAGTGTCCTGTGAGCTTGGCCACCTGAGTGAGAGCGGGATATTTCCACACCAGAATTTGGTTCTGAGAGTATCCATGGGTGCTAACCTGAAAAAAAAGAGCATTTATTTGCTTGTTTTTGCTTTCAGCACTGACCAGCAAATTAATAGTGCACAGTGTGAGTCTGGAGTCACTTACCAGCTCATTAGCATGTTTTGACCAGGCCAAGTTGCAGACCTGAGAGCCAGTGTCCATGCACTGTAGTGGCTGCGATGTCAGGGTGTTCCAAAACCGAATACAGCGATCGGCAGTGCCGCCCCCAGATGCCAACAGGCCGTGCTGGTGGGGGGACCAGGCAATGGCTTTTACTGCTGCCAGGTGGTCCGTGTATGTCTGCACCGGGCTCAGCGACGAGTGGTTCCACACGAGCAGCTAAGACCACAAATTGCACCCTCATCAAAAATACCCATTGAGTAAACAAATACAGACAGGGAGCAGTTTAATAACAGTAAATCTACCTTATTGTCATTGCCACCAGAAGCAAGCAGCTGATGGTCAGTGCTCCACTTCAAGCCACACACTTCTTGTCTGTGCCCCTGCAGCCGCCTCTCAGACTGTGGTGAAGGTATCCGCATATCTCTTTGAAGAATCATTCGATCACGACTTCCTGAAGACAACTGATCTGCATTCCACGCCAACGCTCCTGTTTGTGAAGTAAAGTTTAATCTATGCTTGCTTTTGCACTTCACCTTAATTTAACTTTATCCCAACTGTGTTTTCAGTTCATTCGCCTTGAGCATTCCTGTGAATTGACTTTATAGAACATATTAATTGTTAAAACACGGCATAGTTCTCACCAACTCTGGCAGTATGCCCTGCTAAGGCAAAGACTTTTTTGCCAGCACCAGCATCCCAGATCTGGACGTAGCCTTTGTGTGTCCCCACTGCCACAAGGTTACCCTAAAAGACAAAGAAAGGAATTAAGAAAGAAATAAGAAAGCATCCTGTCACTGACAAAAAGCAACTCAACTAAAGATCCACCAGTTTTCTAAGTGCAGAAAACTACTTACCCTTTCAGACCACCCAACTGATGTGACTGAGTCTCCTTCCACTGATAAATCACACAGCCTTGTTACCTGAGGAAAACATAATTTAGCTACTGAGTTGCCGTGGTACAGCACAAATTCCTATTCTAAGATGAACTGCAAAGACACAGTCTGCAGTACCTGACTGGTGCAGGCACTCCACAGGTAAACACATGTGCCCAGCCCGACACTGAGCACATTGAGAGACGACCAGTCCACCAAGTTGAGGTAAAAGTCATCCTGCAGCTCTGGTGCATCCAGGACTTTAAAGGGGATCTTGGAGATTTTGCGAGTTGGCTTCCTTGGTGAAAGTAACAACTTCTGACTGCGACAGAAAGTTTAGATAAAAGAAGTCCAAAAAACAATCAATTTCTTTGTTTGCAGGGGTGATGGAAATATGAGATCTAAAAACAAAAAGGAAGTAGTGTTTCTACCTTTTATTGCTGACAGGTGATAGAGAGTAAGGAGAGATGTTGGTGTCGTCATCTGGTGACGACCTTTTGATGTTGAGTGAATACTGCAAAGAACATACAGGCAGGACTTAACAGAAACATACTGATATGATTGTGTTTTTTGTCTCCACTTCAGACTCCAAAGAACACTTTATGTCTCTGCTTTGACAATGTTTGATAAATGTGATAAATAAGTCACTATACAGGGAGTATGAAAAGAAATAATCCTACAGAGAATAGACGCCTTTTCTCAGGTGTTGATGGCTGTAGACGTCTGTCCTCTGTCTGGGGGTCCTGGATCTTTTCTATTCCTGCACCCAGCAGCTCATTCTTCAGTAGAGCAGAGTAGGCCTGCCCATCTGCTATATACACAACAGAATTATTTGATCCATAAGACAGTACAAACACCATAAAAGTACATTTGTAAGTGCAGTTTCAAAGTGACATTTCCAAAAGTGATTTACCTTTGATATTATCTGAAGTGGCATCCTTTGTTTTTCTGTTCTGACTTGGTGACTTCTCGTTTTCCTAGTTAAAAAATCATAAAGACACTGTTACTGATTTGAGACAAAAACTTTTTTTCACAGAACATTCAAGCTGTAAACAATTTCACCCTGAAATACTTTAATAATTAGATACATGCATTCTGCTTGTTTAAGGGTTTAACAAACAGAAGACCTGACCTCCACAATCACTCAACCTAAACCCAACTGAGATGGTTTGGGAAAACCTCCAGGTGTGTATACAAAATGGTGATAAAGCAGATGGTGAATAGAATCTGAAATTTAAAATATATTCTACACTGTTGAACGTTTTTTCCTCACTACATTAATTCAAATGTGTTACATCATACTTTTTGTGTCGTCAGTTTTGTTGTACACTGTAGAAAATAAATAAATACATAAATGAATCAAACTAAAACAAAGTGAAACTCTAGAATGAGTAGGTGTGTCCAACCTTTTGACGGGTGCTATACACACTCTATACACACACACACACAGACAAATTTATCCAACAATCCCCCGAGTGAAGCAAATTCATACATTGATCCTGTGGAAGTTGATATTCCAGCTGGCCCCCGCTCTGGTAGGAATGAATCTGTCGCCAAGCTTACTGGGTGAGGACAATGGGGAGCCGGTGGGTGTTCGACTGTGCAGACCCTGTGGCAGTTTCTGTAACACCAACAAATAATCTTTAAGCATGTTTGTTTATGATTTCATTAAAGTTTGGTCAGATGGTCGGATGAGTTCATTTATAACAAGATTTTAAAACAGAGGCAGTATCATTTCATTGCCAACAGGTTGAAACTGGATAATTTTAAACACCTCGACACAGTTCTGGACTCTCACATGAGCTTCTCTGAAAATACACAATATACTTTCAACAGATGCTCACAGCGACTATATCTCCTTAGGCGACTCAATAGGGTTGGTTGCAGTCAAAAAGTTTTAGAATTAGTGTACACAAGTACGATGGAGAACATTTTAACACATCACCTTCCTGTCTGGTACAGTCGGAATTGTGACAATAGCAAGTGAAATAGGTGGTGTACCACAAAATGACCTTGACCCAACTCCTCTGAGATAACAAGGAAGAAAGCGAGGAGTACCCTGGCAGACAGCTCCCATCTTCTTTCTAGCCAGTTTGAGGTTTTAAGCTTCAGGAGGAGTTACAGAGTCCCTCTTTGACCTGGATCACCTGTGTTGTTGTTTTTTGTATGAACTGCTCGTGCTTTTATGTTTTTTTCTCTTGTTCTTGGTGGAGCAAAGACAACTTTCCACCTAGATGAACAATAATGATTTATTCTGTTCTACTCTAACTGGATAATATGAAAGATTCAGTGTTGATGTATAAGAAATACAGACACAAAAAAATAACAGTAAAGGAAAGAAAAATAGTGAATGCTTACAACAGGACTCAAGTTGTCATTCTCAATGTTGATTTGACGAAGCAGGCGATGTTCATATTCGGGATCCATCGTTGACCCTGACTGCTAAGCTGCAGGATGTCAGTGTAGACCTGTATGGCACAAAACATATTAACCCTTATGCACTGTTTGGGTTAAATTTGAAACACTTTGACATTTGACAGCAGTAAAAATACCCTAAATGTCATTTTCTTTCTGCCTGGAATTTAATAGCGTTTCTGAAAGTGACCCAAAAATGAAAATACTTTCATACAGGTGTCGTAATTTTTTTTTACACTGATTAGGTTAGAATTGACTGTTATCTATTAAAATTGATTTTATTTCCACCAGTGTGGGTCAAATCAAGAAAAGTGGTTTTGGGGATTCCTGAAACAATACATGCCGTGACTGTGAATATTTTTCATTGGACAGTGGCATAGACTGTACACAGAATGGACACTCTCAGTGCTTTCTGAAATAGAAATTAAGGACCAGTCATCTATTTATTAATGTCAGATAAGCTATTGATACATTCTGAAGTTCAAAATTTGTATAGACACTTGTTATGACCCAAACCGTTTTGTGGAGGCTATGTGAGGGATAAACCGATTAAGTAAAATGCTATGGTGACTGTTTTTATTCTCCATGCTGTACTCCCATAATGCAGGGTTAGAAAGTTAAGCTAATGATAAAGTAGTATCTTGATAGCGTAGCATGTCACAGGAGATTTCGATCAGTCGATTATTTACTGAATAATCTAAATAGCACGACATTCAGAAAACATTTAGCAAAAACAACAAACAAGTAATTCAGTTACAACACGACTGACTTTCGACTTTCAAACTGTATCCGAAACATTTCCAGCGCTTTTCTGTTCATAACTAAATGTCATCAAATGAACTTCTTTGTTGTCATGTTTGTATAAAACAGTAGAGCTAGCTAATAATAACCAGCGTTAGCTAACGGTTAATACGATCATATTTATGTAGAAAACATACCTTCAACGAGCCAGCACATGGATATCTCCACTCAACAAACACAGAGGAGGGAGACAACACTGGGATCAGACGAATCTGTCGGATATATTTGAAGTTTTTCACTCTCAGATGTGGCTAGTTATTGTAGTTCAGTTTAGCTGAAGTGTAAAATGATGCATTGTGGGAATTCTGTGTGACGTAGTCCTCTCGAATCAAAACACGGAAATGCCACATTTGTTGCTAGTGAGAGTTTTGAGTTTAATCCAATAAAAATAAGTTATATGCATTGACTGTATATAAAATGATTATGGTTATTTGTAGTCGTGGTCTCCCGAGACAATAACCCCACGTTCCCACTGTCCATATGAACTTATTTGTAACACTATTTCTCCGACAGCTCGATATTATAAACACAGACACTGCTCTAAAGTAGTAAGTGGGATTAATTTGATCAATGTTGGGACGCAATACAAGTGAATATAACTTTTTGTGCCTCGGTTCCCTGTAATAATGATGCTGAATCGTTCACTCGCTGGTTTTATCACTGTTTATATTCCCATACATTTTAAACTTAGATAGAAAACTGAATACATCTAGAAACAATATTAAAATTGAATATAAAAATGTATAACTTATCTTGACCACAAGAGTCATGAAGCAAAATTTATCATTTTTCTATTAAGTCAAACTGGGAAATTCCATATTTATAAATGCAGATTGACAAAAAATATATATATTATGTATTTTGAATTATGAATAGATAGATAGATAGATAGATAGATAGATAGATAGATAGATAGATATGGAAAAAAAATATGTTGTCCCACGGTTCCTTGTCATATCCACGTTTCAAACATAGAGGGTGCCATAGATCTATTGTCAAATTGTATACGCCCAGCTCAAGGCAGCTTGCAGTGCTCGGGTGTGTTTACTTCACAAAAGCCTTTAAAGGGTCACCAGACTCACCTATTCCAAATTAATTTATTTAAACCTTCTCTTGTCTTGCCTTAAATCCATTGCCTACAAACTGACAAGCATATTTCTATTATGGTACAATCAAACGTCCTGAAACACAACTTTCATTGTAAATTATTATCCTTAGTAACAACAGCATATATATACTTGATTGATACCATGCAGAGAAATGAAAATGCACCATGGCTATGGAACATTTAGACCTAAAATTAAACCTATTTGTCTCCATTTCTGAATTTTAGGACATTATAAAGAATGTGATGATGGAGAAATGTGCCTGTTTTTATTAAAAAGCCATTATGTTTGTTGCTTTATTGTGAATTTTTATACACAATGTTGTATTTGTGGGATTTCAACATATTGTGATTGGCTGCTATCATGGTCAGGTCTCTCTTGTGAAAGAGATTTTCTGTTTAAATGGGCCATCTTGGTTAAATAAAGGTAAATAAATAAATAAAAATAGCAGCTAAACAATGCCTAAAGAGGACAAGTCAGGTACAGACCATATCCCTGTGTGGCCCATCGTATAATGTCTTGCTAGACGACTTCTCGGTAAGGTGAATGCTTACTGTCAGTGGGATTAAACATTCACTCCAATGAACTGTTTTAGGCTCATTATCTGTAGCAAATCCTGCTGAAACTGCAGATGCAGAATTATGATGAGACATTTGATAATCTAATCAAGTGTGAAGCTTTGGTTTATCACAATTTGGATGTATTTTTAGATCTGATGGTTTGCGTGCCCAACTCTCCTGCTCTAGATTACTCCAACAGGATTATATATTCATAGTGTTCGTGTCTTCAATAAATGTTTTAAGTTTGTTTACACGTATTGTGGCCGTGCAAAAACACGAGTGGATGTACTTTTGTGCCGCCGCCTCATTCTATACAATAATGAGTTAACTGAAATGCACAGCTAATGACCGTGTAGCAATAACAAAAGACTGAGCACTGTGCCTTTAGTGCTGGCAATTGTAGTGATAATAATCACACACTGAGCGCACAGAGGGCCCCCTGTGAACTTCACTGTGTGTTTTCTGGTGAGTGATCCTATAGAAATTTACCACATCCGACACACAACATAGTTCTCTAAGTGTGAAGGAAGCACCAACACACACACACACACACACACACACACACACTCTCTCTGTCTGCCTATCTGTCTCTCTCTCACAGACACACCCA
>OOFC01016144.1:5545-40805 GCA_900323345.1 Pseudochromis fuscus | reverse complement strand
TTTTCTTGTCTTATCTTATCTTATCTCATGTTCTCTTATCTTATCTTTTCTTATCTTAACTTAAATTATCTTATGTTTTATCTTATCTTATCTTATGTTTTCTCAGCTTAACTTATCTTATGTTTTCTTTTCTTATCTTAAATCATCTTATCTTGTTTTCTTGTCTTATCTTATCTTATCTCATGTTTTCTTATCTTATCTTATGTTTTCTTATCTTAACTTAAATTATCTTATGTTTTATCTTATCTTATCTTATGTTTTCTTATCTTAACTTATCTTATGTTTTCTTATCTTATCTTAACTTAAATTATCTTATGTTTTATCTTATCTTATCTTATCTTATGTTTTCTTATCTTAACTTATCTTATGTTTTCTTATCTTATCTTAACTTAAATTATCTTATGTTTTATCTTATCTTATGTTTTCTTAGCTTAACGTATCTTATGTTTTCTTTTCTTATCTTAAATCATCTTATCTTGTTTTCTTGTCTTACCTTATCTCATGTTTTCTTATCTTAATTTATCTTATGTTTGCTTATCTTATCTAATCTTAATATATAACAGATTATTTAAAATTATTGTAAACATTTTCCACTGTCTTGCTAGTGAATAAGTGTAGATTCTTCTTGCATGTTAACCCACGCTGCGGCTTCATTCATGCCTGAATATTCCCGTTACAACACATGCGTGCATCTGCATGCAAGTGTACATTTCTATCCTCCCACACACTACATACAGTATGCATACAGACACCCACAGAGTTTCCCCATATAGACTCAGACATGCAGACACTCACACTTTGTTTTTCGGTAGTGTCTTTGGAATAGGCTAAAATTACCTAACTGCTCTCAGTGCATGGTGTGTATTAGATGACATGCGGGAACATGGGGCCCCTCAATACTCCAACACTGCCCAGACACAGCAGATGGGAAAGCCATTTGGTCTATACTAGCTCACACAACCCCTGCCTCTGAGGGTTTGCTTTTACACAGTCTGAGGTAAAAGTTCCAACTCTGATCTTCCAGAATAAAAGCTGAGACTTCACTGACGGTCAGACTCAACACATGTGGACAACAGGGGTAAGATGCTTATTGACTGTCAGTTCCACACTTTGTTTTCTGCCATTCCTGTCAGTCCTTGTCAGTTTGAACACCCACATATATAAAAACTCAACAATGGTGAGCGCTCAAGCCAACGAGCTTCATGCAATAACAAAAGCTGACAAACACACCACGTAACCAGCCCCATGTTCAATGTATCCTCACTGACTCCCAGGAGACGTGAGAGATGACAGTATGTAATTTCGGCTTTGTACTAAACTGCAGCTGTTTTTTGGTAAAAATTCAGATTAATATATTTCAAAGTTGACACTGAAGTCTTAGGATGGAAAAATTATTACCGTATTTTCCAGACTATAAGCCGCTACTTTTTTCTGACGCTTTGAACCCTATGGCTTAAACACCGGTGTGGCTCATGTATCGGCGGCATGAAGCTCGTTGGCCTTTTACAAGCTAGCAGGCTTCATGCTGCCGATACATTTAGCCCCGTCACATCAGACCCGGTCGGAGTGAAACTGTTCGAATAAATTCAATAGCGGCCTATAGACAGGTGTGGTTTATAGACGGGTGGGTTCAATAGTCCGAAAAATACGGTAACTATGCCATGTGTGCATGATGATACACTTTTCCAGTCTCCATGTGTGTGCTCTGAATGATGTGCTGCACACTGGCAGTGAAGAGGTGAACCAGGCTCCAGTTTTTATGAATATTTTATGACGAGAAAACAGTGTAAAGTCTCTTTTTTTTTTAACTCTTACGGCATGACTGTTTGAAAGTCTGAAATATTTTGGGGCATCACTTACCTCTAATCATATACTTCTAATAAGGACTCAAATATAGCTCATATTCTCCTTAAACTTCAGTTATTTTCAACGGAAAGAAACCTGGTTTGTCTGTAACCTCCACAAAAACCTTCAGAGCACCCACACAACTGCCTGTTAACAAGCACCAACCAGCACCATTCAGCGTCATGTACGACAGCTTCCGCACTGCCTGATAGAAAATCTGCCACCGTCGGGTCATTTTTCTTTCCATTTTCCTGCTTTCATCTCTCCTTCAATCAGCAGGCAGGGTGCCGTGACACAACTACTCATTAGTAAGCAGCAGTGGGCAGGCGGAGATCACTTTGCAAAGACAAACAACTTAATTAGTGGCGGCACAGCTTTAATAAGTTCAGCTGAAAATAGTTTGGAAAAGCGGGTGAGAAACATAACATCACCAGCACTGTAATTATGCTTAGGCTACATTTTGATTTCAAATTAAAAGCGGGGCCCACAATTATTGTGTTACCGGAGCTTTTACTGTGTTGTTGCTGTTCTGCAAAAGGTGGGGTCAACAAGGGGTCGTATTGTAATAACGTAATGTTCATGAGCTTTCAGCTGATAAGTAATGGGACATTCATCTGCACTGGGCACGTGCACAAAGACAACCATTATGTGTAAATCACTTCTAATGATTTGCTCTGTGCATGTGTAAAACATATATGCAATGATAATCCATATTGTCTGCTGAGTTTTTTTGTGCGTGTGTGTGTGTGTGTGTGTGTGCTGTATATCCTTGTGTACTCTAGTGTGTGTTCATGCTGCTGTCTGCATGGAGCAAATAGAGGCATGCTTCCTGTTCACGTTCAGCTTTCTGTCTGTCTCGAAATGTGCTACAAAGAAACGCAAACAGAGATGATTGAATTGAAAACACTTGCGCACCTCTACACACCTGCTCGCACACTCAAATGTATCCCACCAGGGTTTTCAGTTTTATTCAGAGCATTACGAGAAAAGCTGCAGCAGCAATCATCAAACCCGCCACAATACATGAACCTTTCCTCATCATTCGACTGTGCCTACGCTGTGAATTATGGATCACTTGGGCCAAATTTACGGCGCGCAGATTTTTACAACTTGTTTTAAACAATTTGCGCTCGCATTCTGCTGGTAATTAGAGCCTGATTATTAAGGTGGTGGCTAATTACCTAATCAGGGACTTGGACCATCTTCCAACGTGCTGCTCATTGGAGTGAATTTGTCTGAGAACAGCAGATTAAGAGGAGAGAGCTGTGATGTTGCAAACAAGAAAAGAACATTTGGATATTTATTGCTGATAAAGTGAGCAGCAAATCACAAAGCTACCATAATCTGTCTTTTATCATCTTTTTATGACGTAGATTATTTTTTTTTAAAGGCACAGAGACCAATTTGTATGTGTGTATGTTCTCACACCTCAGCTGTTGCAAAAACTTCTTTATTTGCTTCGAACAAAAATCCATAAATTAGCTTTAGATTGCAAAAAACTGAGCTGCCAGACGTAGGAATCAGAAAAATTCACATCACACATGTTTGAGCCTCCCTGCACTGGCTCCTAATATGTTTTAGAGCTGTTTTTAACATCTTCCTGTTTACTATCAAAGCTCTTCGTAGCCACTCTGGCCTTGGGCAAAGTACTGTTTTCTATTCCCGAGGACCAGCAGAAAACTAGAGGTGACCACACATTTACAATCACAAACTATGGACTGAGCTCTCTGAGGAAACCAGCTCAGCAGAGACAGTGACCTCTCTCAGATCTCTTCGTAAGACACACTCTCATCAGACTCTTTCCTGACTGTTTACTGATCTGCTTGCATTTCTTGGTTTAACTGCCCCTTGCTGGTTTGTTAAGATATTCCACTATATCATCTTTGTTTATTTTATTTGCTTGCAATCTTTATGATCATTGTTTTACTTGACTGGCTTTTTTTTTTGCTTGTGTGAAGCATTTTGTAACATGAGCTCAGATAGGTGCTATATAATCACATTATTAACATTATTATTAAATTATTGTGACATAATTGTGGCAGTTAATACTGTGACTAGTGACAACATTTGATAGGCGTTCATATGGTTGTAAAGTGATGCGATGTCATTAAGTTTAATGGAAAAAAAAAAAACCTGCTGAGCCAGTTGCCTGTCACAGCGATTACCGTGTTGGTTTGGTTTTCAGCATGGGTCAGGTCTCTTGCTGGAGCAGAGTTAGTGATTATCGCAGAGCAGGCAGCTTGATTAGCCTACAGGGTAAAAGGAACCCAGATACTTCCGTGTGTGTGTGTGTGTGTGTGTGTGTGTGTGAGAGAGAGAGCATGTGGGGACTGTATGGGTAGGTGGGTATTATTGTGATGCCACAGCCAAAACAGGATGGAGACCAGGAGCCAAAGACAAGAGACCGGTAGAGCAACTCGCAACAAGACTGAGCAGCCATCTGTCCCTCCAAGCTCTGCAGCATGGAGCGCTGAGCACCCACCCACCCACACAAACACTTTCAAATCCCACACACACACACACATATTATACAAAATCACACAACACTGATAGAAACTGCATTTGTAGAGCATGTTGTGCACATCATGCTTCAACACTTCCCCACTCGCTGCACCCGGTGCTCGAAGAAGAGCACCGCTCCGAATCCATGAATGAACAAAAGAATGAATGGATACATTTGGAAAAGTTCAATCAGTGTCCGTGTTTTGTTTGGATGATAAGACATTGTTACATTCTGCTACTGCTGTGTTTGTGTGGTTGATACATCGCAGCCTAAACATGCTGCACTTTGTCAGGAGATAAATGGATGATGGAAGTGTACGCCACAGATATGGAAAGATCTCAAACTGCCAATTGTTTTTTCAATGAAATGAATGAATGAAAACAATAAAATGATGACAAAGATAATATTTTTGTTACTTTTTTGGTTTCCTGTGTCTCACAGCTAAAGAGCATTGCAAATGCTTCTTTTTTTTTAATAGGAGTGATGGCTGATTTTAGAGAAAGTGTGAGGGCTGCCTCCACACAGTGTTAACAACACATTCTGTTCATCCTACCAGAAATGCCCACAGGGTCCAAATACAGTTTCTAAACAGACTCACCAACATACACAATACATCAAATCATCCAGTGAAAGAGAAAATTGTAGCAGCAGTGAGGACTTCTCGAAGTAATAATACCATTCGGATGATATTTTTTGCATTTCAGCACTAGATATATAGAGATGTATAAAATGCTTCGCAAAAATGAATGTTTTTCACCAGTGACATCAGCATGAAGATGTATCATGATTAAATATAGAAGTATATGAGTGCATGTAAGTGTCTACAGATGTTACTATTTAAAAAATTATTTATGCTCCAGAGAGAATGTGTTATTTTTCAAGTGCATGAAACCAGATGTGGGTGATATTACGCCATGTCGTCATTTTGTACATTCATACACAATTGCAAATATGATTTGTTCTTTCAGGCCAATAAAGGTTTAATCCTGACAGACAGGAAGAAGTGGTGTTGGAGAGGATTCAGAAGAAAAAAGAAATGCTGTGTACAGAAGGTTTATACTGTAGGACTGCTGCTTTTGTAGCGATGCAAAGACTATAGGGTTTACTTTATTTTAACATTTATTGATCTAAGTCTTAATTTTTCAACTCAGTCATTTCCAAGAGCTCCAGTGACATCTTAAAATAATTTGATTTATTCCACGTCATTGCCAAAGTGAGACTTTAAATGTGCAGTGGTGTGGACATGCAATGGGAAAGCAGCACAATCCTCACATTTAAAGTTGAAAGTGATGAAAGTTCTCGCTTAAATAAACATTTTTTTCTGTGATTCATTCGACTGATTAAGGGACTAAGTACTCTTTGTGCTCCAACCACAATTACAGAAATGTATACCATAATATTCATTCATTTCACCTCCTTGGCCTTAGATGATAGTGTTGCCACTTTAGCAGAAATAAGTTCTTGTTGTTTCCATGGTTTGAGTAACTGTCCACCAGTGTTTGGGGTAAAGTTTGACCTCTCTTCCATGAGAAATCCTTTCAGTTGCAGGATCTTTGAGTGTTACCTTTGATCTGCTGCCCATTTCAAACCTCACCACTACAGTGGGATTCAAATGTTCTGACTCCACCATCCACAACCCTTCATTTCTTCTTTTTAGTCATTGGTCCATGGACATGCTAAAGCACTTTGGATCATTGTCCTTTCAACAAGTCCACCTCTGGTTCAACTTCAACCACTTTCTGATAGACTGCAGAAGTCATAGATAAACCAGTGACTCCTAAGGCAATGAAGCCTAAACCCTAAACTATAACATTTCCACCATGTTTCACAGTTGGTACGAGGTTATTCTCCTGAAGCGCTCGTCTGTCCAGAGAACACTGCTCCCAAACACTTCCTCCTGGATGTTCACTGGTCGTTTTTTTCTCTTTTTGGTTGTTCTTCTTCCTGACAAACCCTCCCATGCACATCAGATTTGTCCTGACCCTAAAGACTTACTTTTCCATCAGATGGTCTGCTCTGAGGCTGATGTTTTAGGGGCAGTGAGTCTGGGAGAAGCTGACAGTGGTTTGAAATCAGCACCACTTGTCGATGTATTTCCTTTACAGTAGAATGATTCATTTCAAACTATCTGAGGCTTTTTAAATCCCCTTCCAATCTTACCAGTTCCCACCACCACTTTCCTCGGCACTGTTTGTTAATCAAGGCACCGTTTCAAAAAAGATCAAATACTTGCTTGTCCAAATATGTCAAAAAAGCAGACAAAACCAAAACAACTATTTCTGACACTGTACACACTCATCATATATGCATATATAGATCTATATATGCACAGTACAGTACATGAAAGACAATCACAATACAAACATGAAGGAAAAAAAGTCTGCGTTATAAACAAACACCAGATGCTGTCCTTTCTGGTCGGTCTACAGAGTATAGCCAAACAGAGAGAGCCTGGAAAATCATGAGATAACGCTGGCAAACCACACAGAAAATATGTGAACACACACACACACACACACACACACACACACACATTTATACACAGATCCATCGTGTGAAACCCAGAGCCATCTCAGACTCTGCTACTCCGGGGTTTCAGTATATTTCCATCTCTGTCAGACATGTTCTGAAGCTTGCTGTGATACAAAGGTCTTTGTGCTCTGAATAGCACAATAAAGTATTTAAAGCACGACAATGTGTCTATAGGGCCAGGGAGAAGAACTGACCGCTTGATTAGCCGGCACAGCAAACACAAAGACTTGGCATAAAGGTCAGTAACACAAGGACTGGCTATACAACTACTGAGTGGTACGCAGTGCTTAATTTAGACCTGCTCTTCTGAAATGGCATCTATTCGGGATCATAAATTATACTCATACGGATATTACAGAAAGTACTGGTCAAAGACCCACAGTAAGTGAAGGAATTGAGGCAAATTAACATCACCCCTGTCCTAATTTTCCACAGTAACCTTTAAGCAAAGCTGAAGCATTTTGGCGTTATTGCGTGTAACCTTTTCATCTCGCCTACAGCACTGTTCATCTTTTTTATGGTAGCCAGTTCTGCTGTTATGGATTACTGTTAGATCACTGACTGCCATCTCTCTCTTCACTCCCTCTCACACTCCCTCTCTTCATCCCTCCGCCTAACTCTCCATCTCTTTATCTTTCTCTCGGTGTACTGCAGTGTAGGCAGAGACTTGTCTCCTCTAATTACATTGAAAACGATGTGATCATTCACTACAGAGAATCTCTGATGACATCTGACAAAACACAAAAAAAAAGTTTTGTCAGGTAAGGAACTGAATCACACTGCGGTCTGGATCCACCGACTGCAAGGTCAGAGACCTGTGGAGGTTTTCAGCCATTTTCAACCATCCACATGTTATAGTATTCACTCACCCAGCCTGTAACATGTGTTTCTACCAGGCTAATATTTTTAATCCTTCACTTTGTATCAAAGATGTGCTGAAATAAAATGCTTGTCCCAACAGCTATTAGAGCTCATACAAAGTCCTTCATTGTTCGCACTTTGTGTTAAGGCTGGAACATTCAGACAGCTTGTTTGTAGACATATGGTGTTTCCACGGCTTTTATATTTGTACAAATTCTGGTACATCAGTCAGCTTGCATGGCACTCAGTTTACTACACATTGCATGGGATTTATCACCCTTCTCTGGTCAATTCAAAAAGAGTAGAGACACTGCAGTATAAACTACTCCATCAAATGGAAAAGTTGAAAATGTTACTAAACCATTCTTACAATATGTCTTTATTCAGAAAGTGTTGCACACCTGCTTTCACCTGCCTTAGTCTCTTTGTCTGTTAGTAACACTGTGGAAAAAGGAGATGAACAGATCTGAATGAATATCTGTTTAGACATAAGATATCTACCAAGGAATAAATTAACACATGAACAAAAATCCCTATCTCTTAGAATGAGCAAAAATTCCTACTTTTCTCACATCTTAATGGATTTTGTTTAAAATACACACACACACACACACACACAGAGGATGGTAATGTGTACAATCTGTGACAGTTGGATGAAAAACAAACGTAGTCAATAACAAAAGTATTTTGTTATTTCTTGAATTGATTCCCGACCTCAGTTGTATTTACAGGCTGATTTTTGGGTTGTGGGTTATACCCTCTTGGAGGTTTGTGTTCTGAGTGCATCCTTCATACAAAGGTAAATTCATTATCATGGTGGAGGCAGCATTTTGCATACTATTTTATGTACTCCTGGGTAAAGTAACCTATAAAAAAAAAATACTACTTCATGCTTTCTGATAAATCTGGTGAAGTAGGAAGCCCAGTATTGCTAACTTGTTAAAAAAAACCCACAACTGAAAAGTTGCCCATAATGGAAACACTCAAGAAACATACAAGTACCTTTAAATGACAGTACAGGACACTGCTGATTTACTATTGCTTTCACAGCCGTTTGTTTTCTAATCAGGATTTTCTCTCCATACAGATCCTCTCTCTGGCTCAGAGCGTACGGGTGTGTGAGTGTGTGTGATGACGTTTGCCGTGCTGCGTTCACAAGAGTGCATGTCAGGGAGGCACCTTGGTATCCACCACCCATGACTGACGACTCCCATGCTTATTGGGGCTTTGTTGCCGTGGCAGCGTCTCATTATGTAAATGATGTCTCCCTGATGAGGAGGAGGCAGGCGCAGCCATGATGCTCACTGCTCCAGACTGTGTAAAATTGGCTTCAGGGACCAGTGAAGGATCGTTGCTATATTTAGCAGTCGTCTTAACAATGTCTTTCTTCTCCATTCTTTCTCACATCCTTGAAACAGAAGGCCCCGCGCACATTTAACACTTGCTTCATCTTTTTCACACACTGAGCTCTAAAATATTACTCCCTTTAACACAAACACACATGCACACAAAGGCACACTCACACATTTTAATTGTAAGTTTGACATTTACCACTAGGTTTCATTAACTGTGATTTTAACCCTGTGCCTTTTTTCTGGTTTTCTTTTATCTCGTTCTCTCTGTTGAATATTTTTGCTCTGAATGTATTACCCTTCCATCCTCTGTCCTCATCAGTGCTGAATGAATGAGCTTTCTCTCAGGAATGGCACTAATGGCTTTCTGCTATATATCATCTTTCATATTCCAGTTCAAGGGAGAGCGATACTAAGAGCCTTGGTCATTCTTGACATTAAAAGTGGCCCAAAGATGTGAATCTATACGGTACATATCACTGACTTTAATTAGGCGCAGTTATTGCTTTTGTACCCTTCTCAATGTCCATGTACGAGTCATAAAAAGTTTTTCAGCTGTCTCTGCCAGTCATTACATTCGTCTTAATTAATATCCTCACCAGTGCTTAGTTTGCACTGACTCCTCTTTCCCACCAGTCAAGACACCTGGAAGCTGACACATGTTGTTACTCAGGAGAATGTGTCCATATCCCCATTGTACTGTAGCAGCTGTTTTGAGTGAGTGACACAGAGATCAATGAAATCAATAGCATTATTTCCCAGAGAGTGCATTGGTGAAGGAAGGGGAGAAAGTCAAGATCTTAACTAATGAGCAGCAAAGAAATAGCTTACACTTCCAGCTCCCTACAACAACTACATGGGCTTATATGCTAACTATACAGCAAGGTTGAATTTGAGGAGTATAAAATCACCTGGATCATGGATTTCCCTCTGCATTTACAATGAAGGATTCAATTGCACTTAATCGCTGATAAGCGCATTTGTCCGATACTCACGTTTCTGGTTGACATTTGCAGTCCCTCAAAACTGAATTACAAATCTACAACAGTGGTATGTGCATGTAATTTACATGTGGGGCTGAAATGAAAAGTCCGATGTCTTCAAATGTCAAATGCAGTTGTCCAGCAATGTCTTTTCTTTAGCAGTTTCCTACATTTCTTTGCATACATTGATATATTTAACTATTGTGGAAACTATTTTTTATCAACAACACAAACAAAATACTAAAATGTTATGTGCAGCCAATAGCTGACATGTTGCACAATGATGTCAAAATAAATGCAAAACTGCTACATTTTTAAACCTCCGGCTGCTCTGCTCACTCTTCAGTGTCAGTGTAGATATCATTAACTGAATAGCTGGATGGTATTTTGTTCGTGCTGACACACACTTCACTCACACACAATACTGTGCATTAAAAAAAACATTTTTCAGGATTTTTAGGATGCACACTTGGACATTTTCCACAGTTTGCATACTCAGGGGTCCATAGGTTACAGTTAACTGTGAATCAGGCCATTTCAGCCAAAAAAAAAAAAAAAAAATCCCTTTATCCAATCAAACAGTCCATCAGGTCAGTTCAGGATTTCCCTTCTGCTCTCCATGCTGATCTTTTTTTTTTTTTTACAGTCGCTGCAAAGGTGGAGTACTGATGCAGGCTGAAGTGTGGCCCTCCCTGTAACTCGCTTGTAAAATCAACTGCAGGATTGGAGGAGACCAAGAGGCTGGTGATCCTGTTCACTATTCTCTGCACGTTTGCAGAGGAGATGGTGGTCTGCCGCTCTGGTGTCTTCCTGGTGAATTCTCGCTAAAGAGACTACAACCTTGTCCACAATTAGGAAACCGTCAATCACTGAGCTGCGCTTCGCTCAAACCTGAGGCAATCATGCGGCCTCAGCATCAGCACCGCTGAGGCTTGCTGGCCAGTTAGACGCCGTCTCCCAGGCCTGCTCCGTTCCAGCCTGTAGATCCGGTTTATTACCACTGGTCCAGCCTTATCTCCTCCCTTTCTTACCTCGCCTTAATCCCCTTTATAATTTTCACCAACTTTAATTAGTTCATGTCCAGAGCAACTATTAATCCTGAGCATGATTTAAAATATAGAATCCAGCCAGCCATAAAACCTTTGAACACTTCATGATTTTGAGACCTTGACAGAACTATTTCACTGGTGTCACTCTGACCAGAAAATGCCCCACTTCAATCTCGAGCTCACAATAATTTTATGTGAGGCTGCTCCACTCGGCTCTGTGCACGTGGTCTTGGAAGATGACGCCGACCCGTTGCTTCTATGATAACTTCTGGATACGGTAATTGCCTCTGTGACCTCTTTCTGCCCTCAAAACCTCCACAAGCTCTCCACAGTGTCCTACAAGGTCTTCTGCTGCGGTATTTATAATTCACGAACATTAACAGTTTGGGTTTGAAGCAAATGTTATTAACTTGATGTATTTACTAAATCTATAGTTAGACTCACTCGTGCCTTTTACAAAAATATCCCCGAGAAGTTTTTCATACCTTCATTGGCGCCTTATGTTTGAAGATATTGAAGAAGACATATGTGGCATTTAGCTCCTGCAGAGCTGCATGTGGGACATAATCTGCAAGTGAGCTCAAGGTGGTGTGAATGCTTACAGACAAATGAGTCAGTGCTGCCACATGCTCAGTTGAACAGATGAGCTCTTCCCTTCATCTCAGATGGGCTAACAGCATTTGATCTGCCGTGAGTCCATTAACACTCAGAGTTGGATTGTCACACGCCTGGCAAAGGTATTATGTGGGGAGGAATTGATTCTGTTTGCCATTTGTCATCTCCGCCGTACGACGAGTATAAAAAAAGAAACTAGACAATGTCATTAAAGTGTGCTTTCGTCAGAGCAGCAGTGGAAACCAAACCGAATAAAGATACAGTTGAGGACCATTTTCCGCTGTCGTCATCTTTGTCCAGTTTGTAATAGCTCTGTCATGTCCTCCACTTTCTCCCATGTTAAAGCCCTGAGCCAATGGGAAGACTGCAAGCCTCGACTTGGCTTACAGATATCAGCAGTGATAGGAAAGGGTTAGTAGGTCCCATGTAAGTGACGTCAGTGTAAAGCCTTACATGACATAGTTTTAAATATGCAGCAAAAGCCACTTCACTCTGAAATATTCCCCTGTCGTGGCCTCGTGGAGAGACATCATCTATTGGTATCAGCCAGTTTTGATACACATAACCACAATTACAGGGGATTATCTTCGGATGGGATTAACTACTGTAGCATGGAGTGCATTTCTGAAAGTAAAATTGCAGTAATCCAAAATCCACAGGTAGCAGATAATCCCACACCTATTCGTCAGAGTTGTGATGCACACACCATTATTTTGATGAAATAATTCAGGTGTAGCAATTAGATTACTCTCATGAGCCATGTTCAACATCAGGAAACTACAAACAAATCTGAGTCAGGCCATGGAGAGAAAATATTTTATCACACTGCTTAATCACAGCAGTGTTTGGCCCTAATCATTTCCAGTTCAGTGCTTAACGCTGCTTACAACTGTCAGTCTACCCAACTTGATAGGAAGTAAATGTTGCAGTTTTGGTGTGGCTCACATGTGAATGTCAAAATGTAATACTCCTGCTTGTCCTGGACAGATAAAATGTCAAAATGTGATGGTTTTGGAGAATACTGTAACATATAACTGCATCTGCTGTTGTCTGAGAGTATATCAATGTTTGTGAAACAGCAGCAAAACTCAGCAGAGGGCCAGATGTTTTAACATTCATGCCCTTGTGGTTAATCGGGATTAAAACCCTTTAGTTCCTCTGAGTGACAATATTCAGAGAGGAAGCTAAATGACACGACCAACTTAATGTCTACAGAGAGGAGTATTATTCCATCAAGAAATGCCAGGGAACTGAGAGTAAACATATGCAGGAAGTACTAGTGACATTTGGTTTAGTTGTGCTGTGGCTTGGCAAATTAACAACCAGGAGAAGCACATTGCAGCAGGAACTGAGGGAACTGCTCTCTAAGCTATTCACCTCAGAAGACTTGCGGCTCTGTGGATTACCAGCAGCGAGCTGACTAATGCACCAGCAGTCAGGTATTTAGAGATTTTAGGGGCAGAACACTCCTGGCAGTGATGACGCAAGACAGCACGATTCCCATTTTAAAGTCGAGAAATTAATAGGGTGAAAAATGTGTTTTGCCTGGACGTAAACTAACCTTTGCAAAGTCTGACACACTCCTACAATGCAGCTGGGATACTCAAGAGGACACAACTTTCTTGTCAAATGAAAGCCCAATCCCCTCGATCGCAGGGCACCCCGGGTCCCTCATAAACCCAAACTGACAGAGGAACTGAGGAGACGGGCCCTCGACGTTCTCAAACAGCAATCAGCGCACAAGTCAGCGATGGAGAGTGACAGATCACTGATGCCACTCAGAGATCTGAGTGGCATTAGACTCCGCTCAGGAGGTGAGCCAGTTTCCTGAAGGCAGCGCAGCCGGATCTGCGTCAATACCAGGAAAACATCTGACAGAGAACAACTCCACCACCCTGACACCATAAACACTTCCAGCATAAAATGTCCTGACCAGCCCCAGTGTTTACATGTGCTGAACTGCACTGAAGCGGATATAGCTGATTTGTAGGGTACGTGTAGTAGTTAGTTTGCTTGAACTTACTGGGTGTAAAAATATCTGCCATGTTTTAATCTGTTCTACGATTCTCAATCATACTGTGAAAGATTGGTACAGGTGCATGTCAGTATGGCAGTCGTGACAAGTGCTACTTGAAGAAGTTCACCATTTAGGCTGCACTGTGACTAAAAAAGGCCAAAGTGAAGTTTGCATTAGTATCTCAAGAGAAAAATGATTTTAAGCTGACCCCATCAAATACCAGAAAATCCTGTCAGCTTACCGAGTTCAAGATTTATTTGGAGTCATTTCCAAACCCTGGGATTAGAGTTTGAGGACCCCCACATGGAAAGCTCCTGTTCTACCAGTTACGTTACATCCCGACAGTGTAGGTACTGACTATATATATATAATATCTTAGTGACTACACCACTACTGCTCTATCTTGACCATAGGATATTAATAGGAGCTTCTCAAACAGCCAGCTATTAGATTGAAAGATCATAACGACACCGTGGACAGACTGCGGTTTTGCTGATGAGATTAAAGCAGGTGTCAGTGTTGTGGAGGACAGAGCTGCCTCCATTGTGATTAATGAAGCTGCTCCAAACTCTTCTCTGGGTATCTATTGATTCACTTCTTCAGCTGGCCTTGCGCTGAATTAATCTGCCTGCAAATATGCAAGACTTATGCCTTCTGCTACACTCAAACCTGCAATCTGAGGCAGACATGAATCCACTGGCTGACTCTCACAGCCCAGGAGGGGAGTCTATCACTGCGCTGCACTGAGATGAGAAGAGTGACAGAAGTGCACTCAAAGTTCTTTGCTTGCATAAATACAGCTTATATAAATTATTTGCAGGAAATCAGCAAAATGACAATAAAAAGCGATTACAGAATGATGCACGTTGGGTTTTTTTTTTAAACAAAAATCGGACTACCACATTGGATTATGATATTGTGATTAAGCCAAACGGTTGCAGAAGTGATGCACAAATCCTCCCTGTTAATGCACAAAAGTTTTGAACCTGAGAGAGTTTGCAGGTCATGTTTTGACACATCACTGTGTCTGCACAACTTAGCTTCACAAGGACAGGGGAGAGCTAACAGGACATGATTCACTGGTGTTGATACTGGAGCCCTGATACACACAACCTCCATGTTTCTCTGCCTGCTTTCTGTTTTCAGGTACAGCCCCACAAGATAACTTATGGCCGATCTGAGACAGAGTTGCATCACAAAATTAAAAACACGCTGGTGGTTTTGTCACTGGGCTGCAGAGTTTTCACGGTATGTCTTTTCAATATGATTAGTAATAGGACACCACCATTTAACTACACTCAGTATTGTTTTGGTCAGAGGGGAATAACAACTAGGAGGTTTCCTGTCCATCTGGTTTCTTTTCTCTTTGTCCTTCACATGTTGGGGCAGATTGCAGTCCTGCAGAGCTGAAATTAGATGCTCACGCCTCGCCGTTAATTTATTAACTTTCTCTAAAAATAGATGAGAAATGTTGGGTATTTCTGAACTGCAATGTACTGTAACTGTAAATAATGGTGAATCAGGTTCAGTTACATATTGAGAAAACTACATAGGGGCTAATGGGGAAAAGTTGACACGACATTAAAATAACAAAGACCATATACACTAATAAGTCATTTTAGCAGCCTGGTGTGTGTGCGGTGTTTGTCTCATGAGAGGAAGCGGAGGTGTCACCTCTGCTCTGAAAAAGCAGGGCAGTCAGAAGCTGGTGGAGGCCAACAGCTTGCAGAGAAAAAGCTGTGGAGATGGCAGGTGGTTCCGGCTTTAATGGACTGTTTTCCTGAAATAATTTGTGGGACAGGTGGTTGCCAACATTGGCACGGTCAGTAGTGATTTTCCCCATGCATTTCCCAGCTCTTGTGCCATTCAAGTCTCTGATGGAGAGCAGCTGGCACTAAGTGACCCTCTCAGTGATGCAGAAAGTGAGCAGTTTTTCCTTTTTTTTTTTGTACTAAAATTGTAAAGCAGCAGAGTCACACCAGCTTTTAGCTTTTGGCCATGGCTCTACAAAACTAGAACAAGCTGTTGTGAATGCTGTTGGTTAGGGTGAAGATGTGTTTTTTTTTTTTATCTCATCCGAGAGATGATTTTGGAGATGGTGCTGCTGTAGAGTTTGAAAGAGTCAGCTCTTCACACGTGCCATTGATTTCCAGTGTGAGACAAGAAGGAAAGTTGCCGTGGAGGTTAATCTTAAAATCTATTCTTTTGAGCATGTTTTGCTAAATGTATTGTCAGCAAAACACGGCAGGCTGGGACCCTACCCTGTAACTGGAGTTTTGTGTTTGATTGAACACATGCAAATAAAATAGATGCTCAGTACCAGATTTAACTGTTAGCTCCTCAGACCCTGGACAGGTAACTCTTAAAAAGTCCCTGTATAAGGCAACATTATTGGACAGCGCATGAACATATGACTAATTAGAAAATGTCATTTTATATTTTGTAACTACCTCAAACTACCAACATCAAATTAAACTTTAATATAGCCAAAATAAAAACAAAAGGTTTTGTTTCATACTACCACAGCAAATTGTGGTATGAGTATGGTAGTAGATTGCTTCAACAACATGATCAATAGAATCATATCATTTTGGAGCTTACAGTCGAGCCTCCTTGAATAGTATAGCCTACGAGGAGGTAGTAATGCTCTTATCTCAACAGCTTATTATCCATTTATAGCTACAAATAAATATTACGAAAAAACTGTCTTACACACATGCTATACTCAGTGTCCATAGTACAGGCCTTACTGTATGTACCGCTTATAGTGGCATCAACAAGCTAAGTCATCACTTGTAGCAGTGCTACCAAAATAAGCCAATTAGGTTTATTGATTAGTTGTGAGCCCCTTCAACATGACAACAGGGAAATCCAATTGTATTTCTATACTGTAAATAAAGAGGAAGGCTCCAATGGGCATACTGCCATGGTTATTATATTACACTCAGTAAAACCATGTCTTTTAATTCTCATATCTGTAGGAAATATTCATTAATCCCGTTTACATTAAAGAGAACAAAGACAATAGAACGTGCTACTGTTGGGATTTTGAGGGAAGGAAAAAATCTTCCGCTATATTCTTGGAAATAAATTTACTGACGCAATGAAGCTGCTTTCCTGTCAACCACCGTGTTATTTATGTAGTTATTTATTCATTTATTTATTTATTTATCATTGCCTAATAGAAAACCGAGCACAAAGACAAAAGGTGCATTAGTGTGTGTGCCGGTGCGTAAAGTGTCGTGCACATCCCCAGTGTGGATGGAGCGGTTACAATGATTAGTCCCGCCAGGTTTCTCTGGCAACCCTGTCTCCGCTCTGTCTCCATGGCAATGCATAGGCAGTTTACTTCCTTTTTATCTCAGAGGTACGGGGCCCTCATTTTTACGCCATAGGTCATAAGCTCGGGCTACGGGATCGCGCTTTGTGGTTGTACAGATGTGATGATGTGCGGCTCAGTGTGGTGCGGATACGGCGCGAGCGTGAAACACAAAGGGACCTTTCAACAGGATGCCAGCGACACAACGTGATATCACCGTCACCACTTCAACGTTATAACGGTTACTTTTAATGTAAAGAGAAAAATAGTTGATGCTCTGTGTATCCTACAGGTCTGCAACATAATGACTTTACGCTGTGCTAAATTATCGCTGTTTTTTTTTTTTGTTTTTTTTTTTGGAGGGGGGTTGGCGATCACCAAGTCAATGCAAGTCAAGCATGTGATCTCAATCCAATACATCGTGCAGCATATAGGCCTACGGTAGCAAATGCTTAGATCTTAAACAGCAATATCCACATGCACCGTGCTGGGAATGGTGAGCCATTCAGTGGCTGCTATTGTTTCTCAGTCTAACCTCAATAAGGGGGTGATTTGAGCACCATGCAGGGAATGAATGGGTGCATGGTCGCGTTAAAAACCTGTGAACTGGGGATAAAGCAGTCAGTGCAAGGCAAGGCTCGCCTCTTACCCTTGGAAGCATCCTTGTCTTCTTTAGGCTTCGCCACTTTTCCGCTCATAGATCCCAGTTTGGATGTGTAATTCCCGATTTAGATAAGAATCGAAATCCCCTTAATTGCTGACTGTCCTCAATGAAATCCTTAGCAAAGGTTCCAGGTGCTGAGATAAGGGTTCTGTGAAGAGAGAAATAGTCATCAAAATTTGTTCTTCTTCATAACACAAAAGATGCGTTTTGGTGTTACAGCAGGGCCATATAACGAGACAATGGACCGTGGGAGCTACACGCGCTGCAAGGTGTTTATCAATTAGAAATCAATGGAAACATCCAACTACTGATGCTCTCCAAACACACTCACACGCCACACGACAAAGAGCTCATATGGCTCCAATAAACACCAAGAAGCAGCCGTGGGAGCATGTCTGTCTCTGCACAGCCTTTCCAGTGGTTTCCCCACCACGCTTTAACCTACCTTATCTCCTCCACGTTTTCTGCTACATCAATACACATTGATGAAAGGAAACGCTCCCACCACGAATCCCGTTATGTTGCATACAAAAAAAATCACGACCTACTCTACTGTGACAAAAGAGAGGAGCAAAAAGCTGCGGAATGGAGCGCAGTTGGGTTTTTTTATTATTATTCCCCCCAGAGGTCTTCAGTCAAGAAAAATTGAAGTCAAAACACTGAGCCGTAGTATCAGACAAACCCCGTGAGAAATGCCATCCAGTGTAGCTTCTGCGACCAGGTCCTCTCGTCTGAGGCTTTTTTCCTCCTGAGCTCCTCTAAACGCTCTGCAGGCACAATCAACAGGATCCACAACGTGAGAGCGCTCCACCCGCTACAGCGCCGATTCACACAGTGGACATTTGTTTTCTGACCTCGGTATCACTGCTGTGACGAGAAGAAAAAAAATAGCTGCTCCATCCATAAATGCAGTCAGCGTGCGAGCAGTGTTGTCGATGCGGTGAAAAATTAAAGCGCGAGGCTGTGCTGCATGGCGCACACCATCTTGCTGTTGCTCTCATTCAGTTGCCTTTGCAGAGCTGTGCGTTATCCCATTCACATCCAGACGCTGTATGTTTATTATTATATGATCCGACGCTTTTTCTCTGACTTTATTTAATACATGAGAGGCAGTTTGCAGCTGTTCCGTCTCTGGAGGATGTGGTATAAAAATAAATAAATAAAACGTGGGCTAATTAAAATTGTGGTTATAGATTTATCAGTTCAGTTACATAATCTCAGGAATTCATAGGGTTTTTATTGCACTGGATATACAACATTACCAATCTGTCAAATGAGATCAAATATTTATCTCAACTTGGTTCAGTTTGGGTATTCAGAAAAAGGAGTTTACACTTTAAAACAAAAGTCCGTGACCTTTGTGAACCCTCTGCAGGTGCTGGATCAGAGTCTTTCTATCATGTTATCCAATAACACACTAACTCAGTGTTGTTTCTATGCAGATCAGCAACATTTCAGGTACCACACGAATCGGTCTCTTGCTGGTTCAAAATGCTGACACAGGTTTGAGTTTACTATTTTTAAAAAATGAAACATTGTAAAGCACTGATGGGATTTCTAGCCATGTTGAAGGTTTGGTTTTACTTGCCAAGGTTTTGGATCATCTATTGTCAAGATAAGTGTCATCACCCTGTTGCAACATAGATGAAATCCATTTATTTATTTTTTGATAATTCAGCAAATACCATTAAATATATGCTGGTTACTCTGAATGATAAGCAGACTTCACTATAAACAGTTTTTTATTGGCAACTGTCAAGAAAAGTTCTTTAAATACCAAAACCAACAGTTTCCTCTGAGGAGGAGCTTTCTATCATAGTGATTTTTCACTATCTCTTGACTGCTGATTAAAGCCACTCTGCTCAGCATGTGGGTCTCCTGAAATGTGTCTGGTTATAAAGTGTATGTAGGTTAAGTCAGAAGGTTTCTTACCTTTAAAACCTGTAAAGATGAAGCCTAACAGCTACGCCTCATCCTTCATTCGAGCTTGCATTAAATTGTCCACTTCCAAACAGTGATTGAGCCACGCTGACAGCCAAAAATCCCCCTCAAATTTTTTAGGCCTCGTAATCCAGTTTTGGCGACACTACGATGTGTATTATTTGTATTCAGGAATCCTGGTCCAGTCCCAGTGTGGTTTTTGCAGGCGTTATGTCACATCTCTTGGTCCGACAGGTTTGTAGCACTCAGTGGCAGCACAGGAAAAAGACCTGCGGGTTGAGGGTTACAGGATCTATATAGTTACTATTTTTAGAAGAAACAGGACCCCCCTTCCAACTTTCTTCACATGCTAAAATCTTCCTGAGACGTTTAAAGCACACGGTGGCCTGTGGCTTTGGATGAAATGGTGAAATTATTGCAGCTTTAAAAGAGCATTTAGGCTGACTTAACTCTGATTATTTATTTCTCCACAGACATTAAGCAAACTGAACAAAAATGAAGCTAAATTATCAAGTCAGAAGTTTTTTTTAAGACCAGTGTGAAACACATAGGAGTTAAATTGACTTTTAAAAGATAATAAATGTAGACGTGTGGTCATAATTACTGTGTTTGTTTTGTTTTTATTCTTTTTATACTGTTGTAATGTGTGTGTGACTGTCTCTGTCATGCTCTGAGTCTATCTGTATTTCTTTCTATAATATTAACAGATAACACTCATCATCTGTCCCATTCATTCATGGCCTTTGTCAGTTACAGTTCAGAACAATTACTGTCAGATTTCTTACCTGTGCCAACACTTATTTCCATAATTCCTTCATAGAGTTCGGGAACATACGTCATGCCGCGTTGGATTATGGGATGTGTCCGCCATATTTGTGGTCTGCAACGGTAAACAGCCGAATAGCGTCAGGATTCAAAAATGTATATTTGACACACATAATATTAATATTATAACACACACTTTACAGGACAACAATAAAACAAGTGGGGTATCATTTAAACAGGTGAACAGATGCCTAAATGCGAGTGATTGCTGTTGTTTTCGTAGCGATTTTAGTGAATGCTCAGCAAACAGCTGATGCTTCCACACCTGTAGCTGTTTCTGAAAATTAGAAATCTGTTACAGCACAAAGGAAGCATTGGTCTGTTCGGGAACATTATTTTTTCCACATTTATGTAATAGATAAATGTTGACCACAGCCCTGAACATGACAACATCACGACTGCTCGTATGGCTGTTACACAACCAAAACAGAGGGATGGACAGGTGTTTTAGCCCCGACCTGAACAGTGGGATAACAACATGATTAACTGATTAACTTCCTCCAGACTAGTGATGAGACTTACTGTCACATCCCACCACGCAACATCTGCATCCCATTGTTGATAAAATATAACGAAATGACCGGAAAGTTTGTGCGCCAAAAAGTGTAGAAATCTATAGGAATGAATATGGCTGCTGATGAGTGGACCATAAATCCCAAAATGCTTTGCGATGAGACATCACGATCCCAAACTCTGCAGAGACCAGATGCCTTGTTATTGTGATTAAATTACAATTTAAATATGGTAAAAATCCTATCTACTACTTTCAGCACCATCTGAGTGTTTGGCTCATTTTTTTGTCCGAATGTATGGATTTCTTCCTTTTTTCTAGATCATTGGATCCGACGGCTCATTAACATTCACTGATGCTGGGAAGATTATTCCTCTTGATAGCAGCCTCAGATCAGACTAGAGAGAAGACTGTGGATCGATAGTTGACCCTGTAGCAGCTCAGAGGTCGGGGAGGTTACACTGCAGAGAGGGGGATGGGGTCACTGCATGTCTTCGGAGTAGATGTACAAACATACAACACACACACATTTCAAGGATAAATAAACAGTGAGTTTTACCTCATTAAAAATGTGTAGTGTTTTATATGAAAATGAATGAATCTTTTCAACTTTATATGTAGGTGGTGTGAAACTTGTAGTATTGTTAAAATGGAAAATCAGAATGTGATGCAGGATAATTAAAGTACAACATTGTTAATATCAACTGATCAAAGTTAATGAAGACACAGAAATGAAAGCTGTGGTTTCCTGTGGTCAGTACATGTTTTAAACAGCGTGTATAAGTGAACATTTGACACGGTTGAAGCAGGAGTTTCCCAGGATGGAGGTGGAGTTGTCACTCACTACATGTGCACATGTGTTGAGAATGAAGTATAAAGAGTGAGGGTTAGAGAGGAGTGTAAATGTCAGTGGGTTGTGTTCCTACTGTGTCGATGGCCTGTGACCTTTGCAGCAGGGCATCACACTACAGTGCTACGTTCATCCCCAACCTGTATAAAGCGAAACACCCAGAGCTTGTTTGGTACAGCACGGCGCACAAACTCCTGACTCACACCCCGTCTGTCACCTGTGATGTCACTTCGCTGGCTGTCCACCCATGCCACACAACAAACCCAAATCACTTCTTTCTGTCTGCTGATCTCAAGCCTTCAGCTCACATTGCTTCACACGCATGTTACACCTTCAGCAAGCAGATCTGAAGTACTGAGGTCTTTTATTGGAGTTAAAGTGGCTATAAAAGTGCTGTATTACAAGTAAAGCATCTTACTTGATGAAACATAATTGGAAAAGGTTAAAATCAAAATGTGTTTTTATTGAAGTTGGCCTATTGATATCTGTTTGGATGATCACTGATTAATTATGTAAGTAGTATTTAAACATTGATTGAACCTTTTGGACCTCGAGCTGTTGTTTTTGTCATGTACAAACATTTATCATGATAACTGACGGCCTAGTACATAAATCTATCTGTTGTAGCATTACTATTCAAGAGGTACTTATCTTAACCTGCAGTTAGCGTAGTGGTTCATTAATAATAGAGTGAAGTTTGTGGAACATTTAAGGTTTATACAGGTGATAGATACACTCCATAAGAAGATGGATGCATGGATAGACGCTCCAGTGATTACTGTGAGTTACTGTAGTATCTGAAATGTTCACCTCCGTACACTGTTAATGTTTTAAAAATCAGCTTTAGGTTGTGTGTTTTGGGACACTGACTGATTAATGTCAGATACATTTTTCTCAATGCAATGAAAAACAAAACTATAAGATCCCAAACTGCAGCATACTGCAGTATAGTGGGGAGGTGTGTGGGGGGGGGGTGCTTTTGTGCCATTAAGGTGGGTTAATTGCTATTTCCATTGTATTATATAAGCCAATAAGATGGCAGAGACTTGGTATCCCAGGGAACAATAAATCACTCAAGGCAGGACAATGGCATTTGGTGAAGAGATTGCATGTTGTGTCTTTGTTTGCGTGGGTTTCTTGCGGCTGTTGAGGTTTCTTCCAGCATTTATAAATCATGCAGTTTAAACAGGTTTGAGGAACTAAAGTCTGAGAGTAGCTTATTTTGAAATGATTGAATTTGGGATGTCAGTCCTATTTAGATTGATCTTTGTCAAAGCAGCTGACTCCTAATGCTAGAATAGGGAGGTTATATACTGCATGTAATATGGTGCAATGCAGACCTATTGTAATCTTCTCTTATATAACTATTATCTACAAGCAACACCTCAGTGCTGCCATTCCAATAACCAGGATCAATTAGTACAGCACCACCAGTAGGGCCTATACAGTACTATACTTATAGTATTGTACTATACTGTGTACTTTGCCACATTTGTACACCTTACCCACTAGTTCTACTGGTAGAAGTGTGTATTTATCAAGGCAGTTCGAAATCAATTTCCAATCGCATTGAGCAGCCTCACACCTGCACTCTGCGCTGACATAAATCAGTTGCAGTGTAACACCAGACCAACAGTGAAGGAGCTGCTTGATTTGCTGCTTGCCTGAACTAAAAATCTCCCAAGGTTATACTTGTGGAGGAGCCAGTGTGGGTACCAAGGGTCAGTCCCAAAGACAGGTCTCTGGGACGGGCAGCGATGTGTTACAGGGTGATTAATGCTCCAATACTGTGCGGCCCGGTTAGTCCTCTGCCCCTGATTGTAGGTGTTTGCCTGATTCCAGCTCTGAGTGTGGCTGATAAGGTAATCAGGCTGGCTGTGTTACAGGGGTGCTGATGACAACAGATAGACGCTGGTATCAAGAAGGTCAAGGAGTGTTTGCAGACTGTGTGCCTGTTGTGCAAAGTTAATGAGATTTATCAAAAACGATCCTCTCACACTAAAAATGTTCCCAAAGTTGCACAAACTGTGTCACACACATAGACTGTTTACAGAATGGACTAAGTTTGTGGACTCCATGTTGGTGGATTGGAGCCAGAAGTGACCATATTTGGATATGGAGAGAGGAGTGAGGAGGCGGGACTGACCCTTGAACCTCAGGACACTGCCTGATGTGAGCGAGAGTCAAGTTCAGGCCTGGTCTCATTGCACACCAGGCCTGTCAATCAACTTAACAACGCCCCTAAATATTCCTCTTTTGAAGCCAAATACCTACTTCTGATTTTTCTCCTTATTTCATGATTGAAAATAACAACTTCTGAACTGAAGTTATTTGGACTTTTTTGGAGCCAGCATCTAGTGGATCAAGAGTGTTGCACTTTTTTGCACTTTGGCATTGCCTTCATTTTGGAGACCCAGTTGCTTCATCCATTTCTATATATTGTAGAATAATTGAGTCGATTTTGTATTTATTTAGTTACTATATAACACGGGAACTAGGGTTAGAAATTTAAATTACTTGAACATACACGGGGAGTTGTTACTGATTATGCAGTACAAAACAGCAGAGGTCAGGGTCGTATGTCTCAGGCATCCATCAAAGCAAATGTACTGTTCGCATGTTGATCATAAATGAATATGATGAATAATAATGGAGCAGTGTGGTAAACGCAGGATGATAAAAGGCCAAGGACTGAAAATAAAAAATAAAGGCCATACAAGTCTTTGTGCATTTGAGCGTGCATGTGTATTGGCTTGCACATAAAAGTGATGGATTTCATCAAACACTATTATTGGACATTTGCACCTGCAGATCCATCTCTGAGTCTCAAGGTGCTCCAGTATGCTGACCTCAGTCACAAAGGTCAGGACAGGGTCAGCAAGTTATTTCAAAACTAAAGAGGTCAGGGTCAAAAGGTGGGACACAATGTCGTATTTCTGTCACGTCTCCCTGTAACACGCCACATAATTGACTTGGGCGCTCCCAGGATTGCATTTTTATATCTCTGGTGTCACAGAGATGGGGTGTATATATTATAGCAGCTGGACAAATGATCTACATGGATTTGGTGCAGCTGACGCACATGAGATCTTTATCCTTGCACTTGCAGGTGAGTAATTATCAACTGAAGTATGTTTGGCTGTGGATAAAAAATACATATATACAAATATGGTTAAAAATAAAAATCTATTTGACCCATTTCTACCTAACTGGTTTTGTTCAATATAGCTCAGCATGGCTTTTTTCAAATTCACTTTTGACATTCATCAGGAAAACGGCGAGCTTTGCGAGCACTTTCTGACCAGGAGGGATGGAAGCTCCACTTTTCATTAACGGTGGCTGAGCATCCCTGAGCCGGCAGCGTCTGTCAGCTCAGCTGCATCACGGCTCACAGAACCAGGAGTGGATTTGAGTTCTCATTTCTTGGGAACTCACAAAAGTACTGTGTTTCTGGGTCACTATTGGCAGGAGTAAGCTTGGCTAAATCCATATTATCCTGTCAACTCTTACTCTAGCTTACTTTTCTTAATTCATTTTCATCTTTCCTACACTTGCTTATACTTTGAAATAGTTTTGGATGTATAATCAGCAACTTAAATAGTTTCCTTTTTTCCTTAGCTTAGGTCTACAAAGTGCTTTATACATATTTTTTTTAAATAGGAAAAGAATCATGATGCAAGACACTAGCTACCATTGAGAGAAAATTAGGATTTGGTGTCTTGCTCAATGACACTTTGAGTGGACAGGAGGGACCAGGGGTTAAACCACCAACCTTGCGATTTTTGGGTGACCCCTTCTACCACCTGAGCCACATCAATTTTTTCCACTACAAGTGCATCGAGGATTTAAATGCCCTCTTTCTTTTTCTTTTTTTTGCATTTTACTGGCAGGATTTCATCTGAAGGGCCTCCAGTACTCTATTTAAATCTATTGGACTGTGACTGAGGTTGTAAGCTTGTAAATCCAAACACCACCTCTCCGTCTTCAGCAAAATAAAACCAAAACAGACAACTGTTAAAATGCCACAGTGCTTGGTTTGGTGGGTTTGCATGCGGGCATGTGCGGGAATGGATGTAAACCATGAGGCTTTTCCAATTACAGAAACGAGCGTACTAATTAACAGACTGAGAGGCTGTGAAATACCACATTAATGTCAATGACTCTATCAAGAGGAGGGGGTGATGATGGGGATGGGGATGGAGGGGCAGTGCTTTGAGGGTTACATTGCTTTTTTCTTTTTTTCCTCCACTCCCTGTGGATATTACTGTACAAAGGAGAAACTCCCAGTAACTCAAATCAGTTATTATTTTTTTCATGTGGCAAATACATGTAGGGTTTATTTTTATTTACCAGTATAGACCACAATAATCCACAGTATGGGTCAACTTGGAGTCAGGGTTAGGTTCACAGTTTATCATTTAGGTTCCTGATGTAAAACACAACAAAATACATTACCGTATTTTCCGGACTATTGAGCACACCTATAAGTCGCTATTAAATTTATTCGAACAGTTTCATGTGGTCCACTCTTACCGGGTCTGATGTGACGGGGCTAAATGTATCGGCGGCACAGAGCTTGCAAGCTTGTAAAAAGCTAACGAGCTTCGTGCCGCCGATACATGAGCCACATCGGTGTTTAAGCTGCAGGGTTCAAAGCGTCGGAAAGAAGTAGCGGCTTATAGTCCGGAAAATATGGTATATTGAACTACATGTGGTCATCTTCTGGTTTTTCTGACATTTTGAAAATAAAAACTGGGCTGTAGACTCTGTTCTAGTTTTAAATCTATAATGTATGCAACGCTAAGCAACAATAACAGACAGACTGAACTAAAATAACCTTTTGTCTATATCTAATATCTAACACTGCTAGTTTAGTGCTTCAGCAGCAGCTCACTTTCCTCACATTGGCAAAGCGGCTAATTATCCAAAACTGGCTCAGAGGGGAAAAGGTGACGATAAACTGACCTAAATACATAATGTGCCTGCATGTCTCTAAACATGTGAACAGATAGCTTTACCATTTTCCCTTTACTCTATGTAAATGTGCACAGGCGCACACAGGAGTATTAACATTTACATGTTATGCCCACAGCTCATGTCATCCCAGCAACTAAACATAACTTCTTCCCCTGTTGCTCCAAGACATTCTCGTGTCATTAACATTGCATCATTCAAATGTCACCCTCCACAAACTCACCAACACTTTACTTTGTGGGTATAATGTTTCATAAACAGTGAACGGTGTAATACAGAGTCTAATGAGTAGAGACAAGCTCACTCTGTGACAGCAGCAGAGTTTCTGCAAAGGTTAGAGATCACAGATGCAGTAAGACCTGGAAAAAAAAAAGTTTTTGTGGGTTTTTCATTGAATTATGATCCATAAAACAGGCATGACAGTTGCAACATTAATGTTAATATTAACCCTTTAACACCTGAGCCTGCAAATTTCCACCTGGACTGTTAATGCTTATTTTGATTTCAAATTTAACATGCAAAATCTAACATTCATCTGCAGTTGTAGTGTTTTTGTTCTCTAAAACTCTAAAATCAAAATCCGTTTTTGTGTTTTTCTTGCTTCATCGTCACTGTTATTACACTCTTACAACACCTAGTATATAGTAAATCAGCTGTTTTGACGGCTTCTGAGAGTGAAATTACCGTAATGACACGTTATTCACTGTACAGTGCAACATCTCAGCTCTGGGGAACTGTTGGAATTTTTCTGATTGCGCTAATCGTGACATAATTACGGTAATCCAAATACACATGGGCAGACGTGTCGCCGACGACAGGCTCGGAATTAAAGGGTTGAAAAGTAAAGTATTAAAAAGTTCTGGTGATGTGAAAGTCAAGGTAGTATTTTTGGTTTTGATAATGTGTTTATCCTTTTGATAATATTCGATATAATGACTGCATATGTGTTGTTGAAGAGTTTTTCCCAAATCACATAGCTTTAGTGTGAGTTCTACAAACATCCGGGGGTCACAGCAGCAGAAGACGCTTCTCCCACATGTAAACATAAGCCCTGTGCAAATGATATGTCCCCGGTGAAAGGTTTAGGTCTTAGATGTACTCCACAGCCCGGGAGACGCTGTACAGTACCAATCAATAGCACTGAGCAAGCATGAGAGTTTTTATTATCTGCAAGGCCCTGACTGGATCCTCCACTGTGGTGACTAATCTAATTGGAGCCGACACAGACTCCCCAGCTGTGTAGCGCTGCCAAAGAATGAGAGAAGACAGAGATGTCAGGAAGCTCTTCATAAATCAATAGTCAGTCACAGACGATTTTACTTCCTTCTGTCCATTCATGCGGCCACGCCATCCCTCTAAAAACGCTCTAGTTCGCCTGCTCTACTCACAAGTCATCACCTCAGTTTTAGCAGCGTTTCTATTTTCTCCTACACATATAGTGAGCTTCGTCAATGATCTGTATCTTCACTGCTGTTAAACTAGGCCGAGAGAATATGTGAAAAGTATGTCATTGGGGTTATCAAGCCCACAAGGCTCAGTGAGAGACTTGCATTTAGAAATATGACTCAACGAGGGCAGTGCACAGTTTAAATGCAATGATGTTTGGGACTAAAGTTGGAATAAAAACATTCACTCCAGAAAGCTGTGCTGGATGTCTGTTATTCTCGGCTGTGGAAGTCAAAAATAATATTGTGAGTGAACATAGTATAACTACGTTACTCATCCTGAGTGGGAACGATTGAGGAGCTCTTGTAACTAAGCAGACAGTGTTAATTACTTAAGTATGAATAATTCAGCCTCTGAACGATTCAGTGAAATATAAATGCCTCCGGTCAATAGCTGCCAACACTCGAGAAGACTCTGCACTCCCTCTGGGGGGATTCCAGAGCCGATGATGGGTTGTGTCTTATATCCCAGACCACAAAATGACACCAGAGTTAAATCTTCAGCTGGCACGCTGAATCAGCACCTTTAACCAGCCACTGCATCATCTCCAGTATTGATTGACCATGTTGAGAGATTATAAAAGGGTGTGATGAGGACAGGAGCTGAGAAGAAAAAGTGTCCGGAAAAACTTTGTATAAAGTTGTGTGTTTTTCAAATAGGTATTTTTGAAAAGTGTAGGCTGCTCTTAGTGGAAATGTCTTTTTGGACTGAATCGAAAACTACAGCTGGATCTATGTACAATGTTGCATACACCATGTAATCCTACAAACTTAGTTCAAACCGATGTATTTTGTTGTTTTGTTCCATCAGGGACCTTTGTGATAAAGACTGTCGCACAAACTGATACGAGTCTTCTTTGGTTTTCGTTTTGAAAGAGTCGTTGATGTTTTGGGGGGTATTAACATGCCACACCACAACAGGGCAGTAACATGTTGGTGATGTTACAAAATAAAGTACTTACAGGTGTGTAGCCTTACTGTGTTTAGACCCTCGACTGTATGCAGGGGCACCACCAGGAATTCTGGGCCCATGAAAAAAAATCATTGCCTACTGCCTACATTGTGGACCCCCCAAGGGAGCTGTTGTTACCACATCTCTAGGACCTAACTGACCCATTAAAACCTTTACCTACACTGATTAAATACTGGTTAAGAACGAGTGAGATTTAGGCTAATACTAGTCTGTAGCTAGCTTATTTCACTATGTCAATTAAGCTAACAGGTTCATTTCTACTCACAGACTGTAAGCTAGGCTACCCACCTTTGTTGGAGGAACACTGGCTCACATGTTGACACCTTTCTGTTGCCTGTCTTTTCTCTCCTTTCTCTCTTTCTTGTTTTGAAAACCGAATTTTATTTTAGTATGATAAGCAGTACTGTAGCTCTGGCGCAACTACTGCTGGAAGCACGTAACCCTGAGTGCGCTAAGGCAGGACGAAACCATTTCATGCAGATACAGGGGGGTGGTCGGTCAATATGGATGTTTACTTTTTGGTCAATGTGGATTTTTAACTTTTACTGCAAAAAACAAAGAGGTTGTTTTTGATTTGATTTTTACCTATTTTTGGGGGGCCCTTGGAATTGTCCTAACGTTTCGGCCTATATAGCGCCCCTGACTGTATGGTTTGGACCTTGTGACTGTAGATGTACACAAGAGAACACATTCATTAGCTAAATGGGCTACTTTGTAAATAAAGCAAATCTGTATCTAAGAAAACTACACTGGGTAATCTACAACTGTAACCAGACAAAAGAAATGAGGATTCATTCAATGTAAAAACACACGTTGCTTTCAGTGCAGTGGTTATATTTATTTGAGCCAGTTAATCACACTTTATGTTTATTTTGCTCTCATTCATCACAGAATTTCTTTGAGTTCTGAAATCTGACTGTTTATTATACATTTAATGGTTTTATTCACCTGTAACCTAACAAGGACAAACACCACATAAGACTTGAGTTATTACCTGTGATTATTATAACCTGAACGGAAAAAGCATCTGTGTAAAAACTTTATTAATTATCTTTATTTTAAAATATAATATGCATCCATATTAGGGAATATTGCTCAAACAACAACTATTTACAGCCTGTATTTAAAAAAAAAAAAAATTCAGCTGCACTACAATCATCACCACTCAGAAATATTATGATGAAATTGTAAGAAATATGTTAATGACAAATTACTATTCAAAGATCAGTGACAGCGTGTCTTCCAAGACAAACACACGTTTACTTGTAGTGTTGTTGTTGTTTTTAGAATTTTTACCTTAAGAGTATTACAGTGAAATGTGTACAGTGCAGGGCTAAAATCACTTTCTGTTAAACACCCCAGGCTGGACTTCAGGTGTAAACACTTTTCAACACCTACACAGATTGTCCATTCTTTTATTCTATTGTTTAATTTCCCTGATAATCACATCAGTTCATGTTTGATGGCACTGATTCAAAAGTAAAGAGAGAAGCTGCTGTACAAAACTCCAGTATATGAATCCCCCATTAGATATCATACATACATCTCCAAAAATGTGTTTTTATCCTGAATGTTTTCTCAGGACTGTTGGTGGCACTTTGGATCTTTAGCTCCAGATTCTCTCTCTGCTGCAACAACACATAATGTGAAACATCATCCTATCATCAGTCTCTATTACTGTTTTCTACAGAGGTGTGTGTGCGCCATCTTGTGGTGGAAGGTTCAAAGTGCATTTCAGCAAATGATGTGTTTTTCCAGTCCAGGAGAGAATATTTCCAACAAGAAGACAGAGTGAAACTGGATTGATTTAGTGTGATTATGTTAGTTAACTTTGGTTATTATATACGTAACTGTCCAAGCAGAGGACAGATCTGAGATTCAGGTTCTGATTACATCCATTCACAGTGAAGAGGACGGTAATTCTTCTGTGATGACTAAAAGTTATTGGTATAATCATAATATAATAACTACTGGGGCAGAGCTTTGAGTGTTCAGCTCAACCTGATGGTTGATGGCAGTGAAGCCTGAAAAACTGTGGGACCAGAGGTAAAATCAGGACACAAGTAACAGAGTAAACCCACTGCTGATCAGTACATCTGGGATTTTCCTGCATTTTGATCCAACCTGTCAGATTAACTGGTATTACTATTCCACATTGTTTGTTAATTTACAGAGATGTCCCCGCTGTCTCTGTACATGTGGATAATGACTCACTTGTTTTTCAAGACAGAATGTTTTTTTGCCTCTGAACAAAACACACAACTAATTGCGCATGTGCAAACAGAGACTTGTACTTTGGAGTGATGGTCCACTGTGTGTCTGTTAGGATTTCAGCAGAGGTTTAGGATGGCACTATTTTCTTTCTCTTTGCTGTTGTTACTGCTTTTGGACTTTCAGCTGGGCTGTGGAGGTATTATAAGATTTTTCTCTGATGCTTAAATATAACTTTAGGTCTATTTTAGTTGTGCAGTCTCTTTAGTGTGCCCTTTTTATAGCAGTGTTGTTAGTACATTTGACAGGCAGATCTTCCTTGTTTCCTTTTTTAGATATAAAAAGACTATTTAAAACTTTTATTGATTTGTTGATGTGACTGTATGTGTCCCTGTGGTTCACTCCAGCCCCTGCTCCGGCTACAGGCCTGGTGTTTCTCTCCGGTCAGGCGGCAGGCAGCGTCCTGCGGAGACACAAACGTTACAACACCGGGTTATTTGAGGAGATTCTGGAGGGAAACTTGGAGAGGGAGTGTATGGAGGAAGTGTGTGACCTGGAAGAGGCGAGGGAGATCTTTGAGAATGATGACAAGACAGTGCGTATGGATTATCTTAGTATTATTTTCCACAGAAATATTGTCTGTGCTGGCTGCTCTCATCAGTGGCTTTACTGTGTATTTTAGATGGAGTTCTGGGCTGGATATATTGGTAAGGATTTAAAGACGACAAGGCCTCTTCTGATTTCATCTTGTAACACTGACAGCTTAATGCGATGACTTTTTTTCAGGTATTATTGCTACAAATGTGTGTGTTGTGTTTGCATTTTCTCAGATGGCAATCAGTGTAAGTCGAAGCCATGTCTGAACCAGGGCTCATGCACAGACCACATCGGCTACTACACCTGCTCATGTGCATCTGGCTTCACCGGCAGGAACTGTGAGATCGGTAAGAGAGTGTCTGTGGCTGGATTTAAACATCTGAGGCAAAATTTGCTTCTTTTTTTTCTCTGCAGCATGACCCAGATTTGGTGAGAATATGAGATGATACCTGATCAGATCACAGTCTCAGAGGAGGAGCAGCCAGATGCCTTTTTTCCCCCTTGTTCCCAAATTAAACTTAGTGGCTCACATCACTCATCAGTCGGGTTTTAAGATCCAAAATTAGATTGTTTTTCTTTTGAATCTTCTAAAAACAGAAACCGTCTCTGCAGCAGTGGATGCATCTACCTGAATCAGACTTTCATTTGACAGTATACTGAGTACTCCTGGAGGTTAGGTCTCAGTGTTTCCATTCTACAACAACAGCCACATATGAATATTGAAACTAAATAATCAGGTGTTGAAGTTGTGCTTGTTAAAATAATTCCTCCTGTTTCAGTCCTAATGGGCTTTGAGTCTAAGTGATGGAGGTACACAATCCACAGCCCTCAGCCTGTGTGGGAATACAATGTAGAGACTTTTTGAAATAAATACAAGGCTTTAGAGCAGGGGTCTCCAATCCTGGTCCTCAAGGGCCGATATCCTGCATGTTTTGGATGTGTCCCTCTTCCAACACACCTGATTCAAATGATCAGGATTGTTATCAGGCCTCTGCAGAGCTGGATGATGAGCAGGTCATTTGAGTCAGGTGTGTTGGAGGAGGGAAACATCTAAAACATGCAGGATAGTGGCCCTCGAGGACCAGGGTTGGGGACCCCTGCTTTAGAGTTAGTGAATGGTTATAAATTATTCTTTGTAACTATCATTTCACCACAATTCAACACTGGAAAGTAGTGTTGTAGTCAAGACCGTACCAACCGAGACCAAGACATCATCGAGACTTGAGAGTATCGAGGCCGAGACCAGACCAAGACATTTGCAGGTCGAGACAGAAACAAGACCAAGGCTGTATACATCAAAGTAAAATCACAGCAAAACAGAACCAAATGACCAGTATCTTTTATTTTATGAAGTTTGCTTTTACATCAATGCAACAACAACAAAAACTAATTTTCCTAGTGTCTCCAGTCGTCTTCATTCACTCTCTGTGTACAGGGGACATGTCACTCCAGGTGCCACAAAGACCACCTGACACCGGGAAGGTAGCAGCACTTGTCACAGTGGTGCTGGCCTGGTCTTGATCAGTCTTGATCAATAAACCAGAGTTTACCCTGTCCAGGACAGAGACAAGATCGAGTAAAAATGCCTTTGATTCCGAGACGAGACCGAGACCCTTAAAAAGTGGTGTCAAGACCCAGACCACAACACTACTGGAAACATAACAAAAATGATCTACTTTAAAGACTGTAACATCTGAACATACCCTCTTCATTTAGATGAGACAGCTGAAGCCTCGTTTCAGTTTAAAACACATTTTTGCAGAGAATGAGGATTTTATCTCAGAAAACCACTTTGGAAACATATTTTTCCAAGTCCTGCCTGCAAAACTTGTTTCAGTTTTTAAATCGGTGCTGTAACATTGTTTCAAGCCAGGTGACACAAAGTTTACACAAAGCTTACATTTACTTTATTTATCCAGATATTGGCTTTGACTCAGCATGTTTATTTCTCCTCAGTTATAACAAAAAGATGTGATGTGAACAATGGAGACTGTATGCACTTCTGTGACTCGATGGGAACCTTCGGAGCAAAATGCTTGTGTGCGGCAGGATACAAGCTGATGGAGGACGGTGTCAGCTGTGAAGCCACAGGTATCAGTGTATGCTTCATGAACTCTGCTACATATCATAATAATAACTCTTTATCCCACAGTGTGCCTCCTCTTTTTGTCCTCACATCACCAGTTGAGTTCCCGTGTGGCAGAACTGCTCTGACTGCTGTAGGCGCTGTAGCCAGTAGATCTCTGTTCAGCTATGAGACTGGAAACCCAGTGAGCACCACTGCACTGACCAGCACTACCACAGCCCCTCCCACAACCCCACCCTGGACCACAACAGACATACCAGACTACTGGATGAATGACACCGAGCTCCCCTCTGAGGAGCCGGTGAGGCCTTACAAACGCATCGTTGGTGGTAAGGTGGTTGCTCCTGGAGAGATCCCGTGGCAGGTATTGTACAAGTATGTAATGTATGTAGAAACTTTGTTACAGGGAGAGCATGGGGGGAAAGAAAGAAGTGGAGCAGGTTTGATTTCCTGTAGCTATTCACAGCTCTGTATCTCCCTCCTTTTCTCCAGGTAGCCCTGATAGCCAGTCCCAGTGGTCACTTATTCTGTGGAGGCTCCATTCTCAGTGAACGCTGGATCATCACAGCAGCTCATTGCCTGGTGGAGGCACATGGTTCCTTTTTCATCAGAGTGGGTAAGATTCACAGCAGACATATGAGGAAAAGCTCTGGGTAAAGGAGACTGTAAGAAAGTATTCAACTGATAATTATCAATTATTCTGATAACCGACTAATCATTTAAGTCAAGAAAATAAAAAATGATCTGCTAGTTTCTCAGTTGTTTTTATATCATAGTGAACTGAATAATGTTAGAAATGTAGGCTATAGATCAGGTATTCAGAAAAGTAATCTGCAGATTAGTAGATATTTAACTTTGTGATGTCTGATATCTCCATCTACAGGGGAAAATAACATCTACATCAACGAGGGTACAGAAGAAGATCATGATGTCCTGGAGCAGCACATACACCCACGCTACAACGCCAGCGTGAGCTTGTACAACCACGACATCGCCCTGCTGTATCTCAGCAAACCCATCAACTTCTCCACAACCGTGCGACCCATCTGCATCGGGCCCAGGGCTTTCACTGAGGCCCTGGTGAAGGGGTCCTCCCCGGCCACGGTC
>OOFC01016143.1:0-39628 GCA_900323345.1 Pseudochromis fuscus | reverse complement strand
GCACGGTCAAACGGTAACGGCACATAGCACGCACTGGGTGCACAGGTGGATTTATGTGCAGGTGAATCCTTCAGTTTATCGGATTCATGATAAAATAACTTCTTTTATTTTTTTCTTCCATTTTCAAAACCAATGAATTGAGATCACAGTTATGGATGTGAAATAGTTTTAATTTTTTTTGTAGATACATGAAACATAAAACCAAGCTGGTTTTGTTTTTTCTTTTTTTTTTCTTTTCCTGTTTTTAGTTCACTGAAAGTTAAAGATGAATAAAAATAACCATTTATTTGAAGTATGCCATCATGCTGATCACTTTGTGTTTGCCATTGCTTTGTCATATCTATCTGTGACCTTTGACACTTGTCTGTGAGCGTGGTAGCTTCAATCAATGATACAATACAGCAGCTTGAAGAGACGTCTCGTCAACGAGACTCCAATAATGTAGAAGCTGGGACATCTTGCTCTGGCCCAGTTTACACCCATTTTAAACAAAGGGGCATTTTACATGTTGCTTCAGTCAGATTTTAGCCAAAGACAATAAAACAAATAGTTCTTTGAAGGAATTACGATTGTCGACTTGTGGCAGAAACAAAGATCCCATGGCCGTCCTCCTCAGTATAATCCAGCATCAACACGTGCAGTTAACATGTTGCACAACTTGACCCCACGCTGACATTAAACCTGAACTTTACATAGCATACATAGCATACTCCAGATGCCTACGGAGGAGAAAGTGGCCGGAGGATTTTCGGTATATTTTACAGTGATCAAAAGAAGAAGAACTATCAAAGGGAGATGAGCCGGTGAATCATTGCTCTAACCTTTCAGTTGGGAGTGCTGCGGTTAAAACCACTTCACTTGAATCCGTGATGAAAACAAAGAGTGGGTTTATTTAAATGTAAAACCCACACTAAATGAGGTTTGCATGAAAGCTAAAACTGGCAACATGAGGTGTTTGGAACGAGAACTTAAGTCACATTTGACAGAAGCAGATGGTCCTTTAAACCTTTCTGAGCACAAAACCATCATTTCACATTCAGAAACCCATCAGATTTACTTTAAGAGAATCATGTACAGCAAATTCCCAATAAGCTTAAAGTTTAGGCTTTAACATCAGTAACTCCCAGGTGAGCAGCTTGTGCTGTAGAATTCAGTAAATACTTTTCTATGCTTCTTAGATTGTGCTATGTAAAATATATTGGCAAGAATGTGGAAGTACTTGCGTTGCTTGTGACTGTAATCATCATCCTCAGTTGCTTTAAGTATGCTCTCATTTTTTCCAACAACTTGATGTTGACACAAAAACAAAGAGCCATAGACAGAGAAATAAATTTATAGTCTATCAAAACTGTGATGCCCTCAAACACAGTCACCTCGACTGGAATCAGATTTTAGTTGTTTCTACTCACTTTGTTTTCAAAGTAGAAACAATCTTTCTCTTTTTTTATTACCACTTAATGCCACAAATGGTCCATTGAGCATTTCTTCCACTGTGCATTAAGTCCGGTTGGCATACAGGGTGTTTCCAGTGAATGCAGGCTGTAGCTCAGCACAGGCTGTTGCAACTGGTGAAAAAAATCTTTGTGCAGAGTTTCAGGGTATCTCACTGCCCATTTCTACAACAACCCAAACACAGTTTTCTCTTCTTCTTTCTGCCCCATTACATAACTAACTGGTGTGCCTGGTTTTATTCGTCTGCTGTCTGTCCTCATTCTTCAGCCCTCTGTCCAAGTATGAACACATGCAGCCGCAGCTCTCCAGATTGTAAAGCCAGCTCGTACTGGTCAGATTCAGCAGAGTGCATCAGCACGTACTTCAGCAGAGGGCGGGGAAGCTGGAATTCAGCCGTCATCCTGCTCCACCTTTTTCTATTTCCGGTTTCTCAGCCAGAGGTTTTCAACTCTGTACCTCAGATATGAAATGTTTTTAATAGCTAATCTTGTTTGGCTTTCTAACAAAGTGGATACAGTGCAACTTCTAACTGCAGCAGATGGGGAAAAAAAACGACGACACATCATTAGACGTTTGCTCATGTTCAATTCACATTGAGTAAGATCAACTCAGGAAGTGAAATCTAAATCAAATGAAGTGCAGTGGTGTGATTCATGAACTCAGAATATAAACATTAACACCATGATGACAGGACATGTGCAGAGTGCTTGTGGTTTCTGTTCATATTTTAAAGTGGCCAAATTGAAATGACATGGGCCCAACCTTGGCATGCTGGTGAGTGCATGGGGGAGCAATGTGCAGAGTGTTTTAAGAGGTTCTTTCTTTCTTTCTTCTTTTGTGGATATGATTTAGAAAGAGGTCTGAACATGTACAGAAATTTGTGGTATTAAAGTGTAACAAGATAATAAAATGTTAACACAAAGCTTGAGGGTTATGATGTTGTGGGGACTGTCTCCAGTGTGGAGAGCCTGTCCTCTGAGAGGTAATGTAGTGCTGAAACATTATGGAACCTGTAGATCTGTCTCCTGAATAAATGGTCCAATAAAGGCCACTTTCATTCTCATTTTCATAGCTGTACAAACCTCTGCTTACAACATTTTTTAAACTGCTACTCTATATTTACGGTGGTTACCTCTAAGAACCTGCTCTTTATTCACTTTTTTTCATATTGTTTTTACTGATAAATTTAACCCTAGATACTGCAAGCTTGGTAGTGTAGGATTTTTTTAATCAATCAGGGATGTTTTGCACCATGCACTGTCGCTGGGTAGATATAAAATCATTAGATTATTACAATTAAGATAAAGTTAAAAAACAGAAATTAACAGTATTTTTTATTTGTATTTCATTTGTTTTCAAGTCAATCACAAATTGTCTCTGTTACCAGGTAGAAATAAAACATAGAATTTGTACATCTTTGTCTGCCTTGTTTTTCTTTCATGTCTTCAAATGTGAAAAATATCCAAACGCTTCACTTTCTCATGAAAGGAGAAAATATCACGAGATGTTAGAAACGACTCGTACGTGGTGACTGGGAGTGTGATTTTTATATGTCTCTCCTGCCTCAAGGCTGTTTTTCTTTTCTCGGTTTCTTGTGCAGAGCCGGCCTCTATTGTCTGTCAAACATTTGCAGCATGAATCAGTGACATGGGTGGCCCATTTATCCCTGCCTCTGCATTTACTTCTTTTCATTAGATGTCAGTTGGCTCAGATAGCACAGAGCAACACTTAAAAAACATCCAAAGGAGTGTAATGACTGACTGTTCAGTGTGAGCCAGATTATGAAGAAAGAAAAATGAAAAAAAATAGCAGCACAGACTTTCTCCATCCATGTCACCAGCCTCTTCCTTCCTCTTCTGTACTGCAGCACGAGGCTGGCCGGCACTTTGTTTCTGTTTCCCTGTGCAGCTTTTATCTTTTCACTTATTTTATTTTATTTTTTTACAGTTTAGCTTGTGGGGATAAAGTTGAGAGAGCGGCAGTGTCAATAAGCCAAAACAACTGCATATAGTGGTGGCTCTAAATGTAATTTATGTCTACAGCTTTAAATGGGATTACAACCACACCCTAATTTATCTTATGTTTACATCCATTTCCCTAATCAGAGGTAGAATATGTATCTCTTCACACCTGATGCATGAGAATCAGCTCTACCTGCAACATTCACACGAGCTGGCTGATTTATCATAATGCAGCCCGACGTCCTCTAAAGCAAAGTCGCCATTTGTCAGCTAATGAATCATTTTGGTGAATTATGAATCAGACTCACGAATAAGTCCTCACCAGACAGCAAGAGAGGAAAAAAAAGCTTGGCAACCAGCATTCTTAATGCAAACTCAGAGAAAAAAGAAACGCTGAACACAAGCTCGGATGGTGTGAACAGAAAGAAGAGAGTGACTAAGTTTACCTTGAAGAAGAAGCCACTGAATGGAGCAGCTGATTGCTGCTGTACTGGGGTGAGAGATACACTCTTTGATAGAAGTTAACTACAATCTGTGTTGAATTAATTCATTTCACCACATAAAATACTTGGACTGGGCTTTTGTGGCACTAAAGTGATCGGTGCTTTCAGCTTGAAGCCCTTGGAGATTGCTGTCTTGAAGTGGGAGCCTGAATACTTTCGTCATTTCAAATATGCAGGAGCACTGCTTTGGATTGTTTTCCAGTTGAAACCTGTCCACAGAGTGGTGGTGGTGGTGGTGAAGGGAGCAGACATGTCAACACTCAAGACTTGCTGTTGGCAAAAATCCAGAAAAAGAGTGTAAGAGTATATATTAGGGCTCTGAAGTAGTGATCAGACAGCACTGACACAAAACCTGGTCACCAGCATTCACCAGGATTTATTTTTTATGGAAAGCTGTGGTCTCTAAAAGGTAAGTATGGACCTTTAACAGGCACAGAGAGTGATCCCAGTGTAAACAGAGATGGTTCCCCTTCATCAATTGTAATATAAGATAACATTTTTTTCTGTGTGGAATTGAGTAGTTGGTCATTTAACCCCCGACTAGCAGTAGAAACAGCTAAACCTGTGTGGTGTTTGATGTTGTAAAGGTTTGTATCCATCAATTATCTGCAAACAGTGCATCCAGCAGTGCAGTGCATCTTAGATTTCTAATTACATCTGACTTATAATAAATGTTCACTGCTCAACCCCTAAATACAGCATGGGAATGGTAGGTTGTCCATTCAAAATAAAATGGTACCTCTATGAAACACCTGCGCAGAGCATTAGGGTCCTCACTAATTACACTTTTATACCAATAACAGTTTTTTAACAATACAGGCCTTAGGCATCTAATTTGGGATAAACACGCTTGTTGCCAGGTTGTGATATCACTCCTGGTTACTGCAGCCTCACCGTGAGCTAGTTACATTTGGATTACTGATTGAAGTTTAAAACGTCACATTATCTAATGTAATTAGAAATGTACGTAACAGACATCTCTCCATGAATAAAAAAGTTCCTATACAGAAATGTTGCTGACCATGTTGTTTTTGACTGCTTTGCCTGTAAACCACCTCAGCTCCGTAATTAGAAACACATCCAATCCTCATCTTCATCATCCATCTAAGCCTCATTCTGCTGCACAGCTCGCTCTCTCCCTGTGAGATAGAGGCCACTGTACCAGAAGAAGCATTCACCTCTGCTCAGCGTAGTAAACCTAACAACATGGGCGGATCCATCCGTAAAGGGTCTAACCAATCCGAGCGCTGGAAACACAGCGCTGCGTTTGATTTGTAAAATTGACCTTGACCCCAGCGAATAGCGGAGCATGTAGGCGTGGCCACCCATAGTTCGGTTGCGCTGAACGTCGCTCATCAACTTTTGCTACTAGACGATCCTTGCAAAGCTAGTTAGCGGCTACAAAACATATACATTTTAATGCTAATTTGTCGCGGAGCGTTGTGCATCTCCAGCTTTTGAAAATCTGCCTGGGATTTTATAAACGTCAGCAATCCAGCGAATTCCAGCAGAGACGAGCAGACTCCATTTTCCTATGCGGCTGCTCGACGGCGGAGAGCTAGCTGCTGGTGTTGCTAGGCTAACTTTCCCTGGCAAGCGAACGGGAGCTGGAGCAAGCGACTAGCTTGGAGATAAATTGTCTCTCTGACGATCCTTTCGTTGACCACAAAGACTCCCAGGTATGTTCTGTGAAAACCCCCAGCAGTGTTTCACTGTACATCGTCGTGCATTGTTTCACTGGTCCTGGATTTCATCAACGACGCGATGCAGTCATGTTAGCTCCGGACCGCTAACGCTGCCATCATGTTAGCTTCCTCCTCTTCAGCTGATAACAGTGTATTCTCCCAGCAGCCTGACACGCTAAGCTAATGTGCTCTGTATGCTAACAGTAACACATCCACATTCCTCACTCACGTAACGTTATCATCTGCTGCTTAATGCCAGAGCAGTGCATGTAGAGTTACAGAGATGGACCGTGTTACAGGATGCAGCTGTGATGGAGCCTGGGGGACTGATGTAATGCTGATGTTGTGTCGTTTGCAGAGTGGATGTGCAGAAATGCAAAACTTGTAGCTGTTTGTTGTTACGGCGTCTCTGACCCTGTGATTGCAGCATGCTGATGGTGGGAGGCAATGGACGGATGCACTAGAATGAGTGTGAAGGAGCTGTGTGAAACCGATGACCTGGCCACCCGTTTGGTGCTGGACCCTCTTTTGGGCTTCAGCACCCACAAAATGAACATCAGGTAACCTGTCTCTCATGAAATACTAAACTGAGGTAAACAGTGATACAGTCCAACTACCACCTAATGTTGCCAGTATTTATTTTTTTGCCTCCACATTAACATATTTTTGTTGTAGCTGTTTGTATGTGTAATGGACCTTGTGTTTAATGTGTCTTGTATGCAGAAACACAAGGTAAAACCTGTTATACCTAGAAAATTGTAGTACACAGAGTCACATGACTGTGGATAATTGTCCTGTATCCTTAGAAAGCACAGTTCCTGCACACCACTCTGTTTACTAGTTAAATCAGTGTAATGGAAACTGTTCTCTGGTTAAACAAAAACAATGTTGAATATATTTATATCCTGTAGTAGCTGCTAAAACTTTACCTTTCTATAAAAATGATCTAAATAGTGAGGTATGTTTTCTGTATTCCTGAGTGACCTGCATGACCAGTCATACACGATTGTTTGGATCATGCTGTAATTGATGGTTTGTCACTGAAGGCTAGTTGTAAGTGATGTAACCAGATTTTCAGTGAAGGAAAATTTACTACTTGATGCCATTGATGGAAATAATAGTTAGTTGTAAAAAATAATATTTAACTAACTGTTTCTTTATCAGTTTGTTAAATGTTACATATGTTACAGTGTCACATATGTTCTTTGTGTACTTAGATGAATAGACAATTGTTTTAGTGTCAGAGTTGCACAGTAAAATAGAAATCGTTCTGTACCAGCATATTTGTTATTGTTTGGCCTTGGTTCACTATAAGTTTTAATAGTGATGGATTTTGGTGTTTTTTGTAATGTTGTTTAATAGATGTGTAACATAGGAAACATTTACAAAAATGCAAATGCTTGGTTTCATGATTCTTTAAAACAGCACCTTGGACTAACTCTGTCCTTATTTGGCATTGTCTCCTCCTCAGTCCCCCACCAGAGATCCGGCGTTGGGGTAACCTCAAAGAGACCCTGTTGCGGTTTCAGCGTACGCACGACTTCAACGCCACGTTTGAGGCGCTGACGGTGGGCGAGCTGGCCGGTGACTACTTCAATGCGTTGGGAAGTCATCGACAGGAGCTGCTCAGACAACATGTATGCTTGAAACAACAATGTTGTGTTTCTTCTACTGTCTGTGTCAGATTCATAGGAACATATCAGAGATTCTTGAATGTGTCACTTGAACACCATCTAATCCGTCTGTAATGTCCGCAGGTTTATCGCTACCTCAGTGCCTTCCTGTTGGATAGCGGTGTCAAGATAGAGTCCTGTGACAGATACTCCTCAGAGACCAATGGAGCTAAGATAACCTCAACACGGCACTGGTAATCACTCACACTCACGTGATATTTGTCAAGGCAGCAAGAACAATACCTGCTGCTGCTGTTACTGCACTCTGTTGTGGACTCTGTTGTTCTTTAAAAGTGGAGATATGTGATGCTTGAATTGCTGCTCTGCAGGTTTGCAGGAGAGCGGGTGGAAGTCCTGCTGGGCTGCATAGCAGAGCTGAGCCCCGCTGACAGCGCTGTGCTGAGGGCAGGAGTCAATGACTTTAGCGTGATGTATTCCACACGCAAGCGCTGCGCTCAGCTCTGGCTCGGGCCTGCAGCTTTCATTAACCACGGTGAGTTTGTTTACATTCATGACTAATTTTTTCCCCAGTGCACACACACATGCACCAATTCAACTTTTTTCATAGCTGATAGCAGCACTCACTGGAGAGTCTCATTAGCAGAACATTTCACCAGGAGTACATCTTCAAAGGCACGGCTTCTGATCCAATCAGCTGTCACTGTTAAATTGATTGACGGGGCTTTTATTACATGCAATCATGCTACACAACAATTAAGTAAATTATTTTCTCATGCTGGCACATTATTGACATTACTCATTACAAGACCTGTAAATTGATTTGTGATCATTTGAGAGGGCCTCACACATGGTGGTATGTCAAGTTAAATAAACAAAGGTTTAGTCATGGTTCATGGTTTCAAAACGAACATGTTTTATGTCCACATTTGGAAACATTAATTCAAATGAACCAATTATGTGCTTTGAAGCTTTAGGTTGATGTTGTAGATAAATGTACAGGACATACAGGACATTTCTGTTTTCATAAGAATTCAGATTAAACATTAAATTCACTGCATTGTAGAGTTAGATTTTACATTTGACTAATTAGTCGTGTAATGAGCATCCAGCCTGTCAGTGCTATTAACTTTAACAGTATGATGCACTAATATGGTCCCTTATTTAGTTTTTTTTTTTTTTTTGGAAGAAGATCATGTTTTTTACTTTGACCTGTGCAAAAATACAGAAAATATAAATATAGTGAAATATAAAGAAATGGAAGCTGTGACTGTTCAGGATTTATGTAAATATGTGTGTATATGAATTTTAGTTAAAAAAAAATCTTAATGTATGATCTTAATCTAGGTTGTGTGTGTTTTCAGTTCTCTGATGTAACAGTAAAAATGTCAGTTTAATTCAATAATTACATTTCTCTCACCCCGTTTATTATTGTACAAAAACTAAAGTTCACAGAATCAATCAGTGTTTTGCCTTTTTCTCTGAGTTTTAAAAATAAAATCTGAACAGAAATTCTGCTAAATGTTGAGTGTGTTGTCCAGAGTTTACCAAAAACACAGATTCACCAAAGCTGATTTTGCACCACAGTGCTGAAAATACAGTGATAGTATTAGACTGTATCTTGATTGTAATTATAGTTTCAGATCAGAATCAAATGGGATTAAATGAAACTATAATTTCCTTTCATAAACATGTTATCAGTCATAACAGCCAATGAGCAGATAGCTGTTCACAGACCACATGTCAGTGTGTGATGTGAACAGAACTGTAATTACACAGAAGGCCCAGTGAAATCTGAGTTAATTCTTGCAGCCACTCAGAGACCTATTTCTTTTAACAGCCACAGAGTTAATCAGCTTAGCCTTTGAGCTTTTGCAAAATGGATTTGGTATAGCTAACAAAGTACTGAGTCCTTTATTCATTGCTGGGATTGAATTAATAACCTGAATCTTCTGCCTCTGTTTCTGTTTGTTTGTCCTTCTGCGTTGAAGACTGCAAACCAAACTGCAAGGTAATCTGCAACCATGTTTTATCACGTGCTCTGAAGACATTTGACAAATGGAAATTATTGATGTTTTTCTGAGAATTGCTTTAATATTATTTACATAATCCAAGAAGATTTGTTAATGTGAAATTTAGCATCAGCTCCACAGTTCAGCTCCCCTTCTGTTCACTGCTGTGTTGTTGTGTCCCACGGGACAGCTAACCTTTGTCTTTGTCTTTTGCTGTTTTTTTTCTTTCCCTTGTCGGCCCACCCAGTTTGTCCCCGGTGAGAAGAATATCGCTTGTGTTGAAGTGATTCGACCCATATCACCTGGGGAGGAGATCACCTGTTACTATGGTGCCAGCTTTTTTGGAGAAGGCAATGAAATGTGTGAATGCTGCACCTGTGAGAGGTGTGTCCATCATCTGATCCGACATCTTCTTCTAACACAGCGTAGTTTTTATTATTCAACACTGGAGATCATATTTATAGGACGTAACCTAAATGTCCTGTTTGTAATTTACACTGTTTTGATGTTTTTTAAGGAACGGAGAGGGTCACTTCAAACACAGAGGGAAACAGCCTGAATGTGAGGAAACAAAGGACCCTGTGGGCCAGAAGTACCGTCTGAGAGAGAGATATCTTCGTCAGCACAGAGAGAAAGGTCACTTTCCTACAAGGCCGGTAACACCAGGAATACACTCGGGTATCTTTAAAGGTAACCAATTCAGGATTTTTTTACTAAAATTATCTTCAGATTATCAAAAAAAATCTGTTAAGTGATTGCTAACGCAGCATGGATAAAAGTGTTAAATAATGTTTAAATGAAAATATATCAAAATTCCTTTGGGCGTTTGCCACAGAGGATTTGCTTTGTTGGCTTTTTAAAATCCTCTCAGCATCACAGAAGCAACAGAAATAGGAGTAATGTTTAAATAGTGCAATTATACAACAGATTGTGTGAATAAAATAAAGCTTGACAGTTTGCTCGTCACTTGAGCGGTTGTTAAATGCACCGTCAAATTAAAAGCCTTAGGGGCAACTGACACTGCCTGTTCATTAAAGTCCACTTAGCTTTAAATCAGTGCAAACCTACTGGAAGTCCAGTTTATTTTATTACAGGACGTCAAAACTAAGATCATAGATCATCACTTTTTGCAGATGGATTTAAGATTCAAGCTTTTCATTGTCACTTTCATGTGTTGACGCATACACAGGTGTGAAATCCTGCACACAAAGAAACGACTTCAGTTACAAAACTACTGGTGCAAAATATTGATTATCTAAATATCAAAATAGTACAATGTAAAGTATCAGTGCAAAATATGGATTATATGAACATAAATATATTTATTTTTGTTGTTATAATCCTGAAATGTGAACTACTTGTGCAAAAATATGTCAAAAGTAAATTATACATATCCTCAGCACTTTTTTATTTCAGTAAATTATAATTTACTGAAATATAAACTGGTACTACAAAATATGGATAGTATTTAGAAAAAACCTAAATGCAAAACATTTCAACATTAACACTGCTAAATTAAATGTTTGCTGATCAAACAATATTAATTAGTTTTTATGTTCAAGGTTCAATAATTACAAGAACAAAATCTTATATTTTTACTGTGGCTCATTTCTTTTGGGACAACTTTAGTCATGTTGTAATCGTTTTATCCCATCCTAAAAACAGCGTTGTCCAAATGGGTTTTGCATACTCGTACTGTTTGCATATTAAAACTGCAGAGCTATAATGATGATGTCATTGTTAAAAAAAAAAAAAAAACAGTGAACTTTGAATGTGTCTGTTTTGACAGAATGAACAGAGAAGAGGTCTGAGCTTGTAATTATCTGCAACCAAAAAGTCTTTTAGGTCAACAGCACATTTTTGTTTGGAGCTAACAAACATGTCCTGAAACTGTCTTCTTCAGTTGTAAATAACAGCACCACCCCTGTATCATCTTTGTTTTGATCCATTTGGTTTGAAGTAGTGTGCTTATGTAATCGCAGCCAAACAAAGGATTTACTGTGTAGGATTTAAAATAATTAGATGGCACTTTCCTTGGGGACAGACGGGAAATATTACAAACCTTAAGTGATACCACTCAACAACTAAATTAAAACTCAGAGTACTCGGATTTCCAAAAGAAGTTGTTGATTTATGCATATCGATAATTAACCTCAGCATTGCTGCAGTGTGGTTACATTGCATGGGATCCTGCAGGGTTTGGAGAGGCAGCTTGGAGGAGGGGGGGCAGCATACGAGCTGTTTCTGGATGTTGGACATTTTTATTTGCTGCTCCAGAAAGTGTCAGTGTGTCAGGAGCAGTCTGATCATTTATGTTGTGGGTGGGTTAATCATTTAGAAACGTCTGTACATCCATACCTCACTCTGACTGATATAGTGACCAAAATAATAAATCGATATGGTGGAAGCACATCATTAGTAATATCTCTCACTGCTGCTCTGTGATCTACTTCTCCACCAGTTCACATGCTGGCTTTGCTTCCTCCTAATGAATAAGAAAGGCCACACCTTCTCAGTGCATGTCAGTGTTATTAACTTTTGTCCCACAACTTTCCCAACGTCACATGTTTGGTTTGCACTGTTGACTAATTGCTGTGGTTAGCAGGATATGTCACTGAAACCATACCGGGGGGTAGTGTTTTAAAACATAATTTTCAGTTAGTATTTACTCAAACACGATGTTCATTCACCGCTGAATAAACACACACACGAGCACAACAACAGCTTTTCTACAGACGACCTGAGACTGAACTGGTTCTTTGTTGTTGTCTTTCATTTGTAGCCATCCCCTCGAGGAACTCCTTCACCCAGCAGATGAGGAGAAATGCCCTGAAGAACAGAAAACTGAGTCAAACAAAGAAGTGGAGACGGGAAAAGCAAAGAAGATCAAGAAAGCAATCACTAAAGTCCTCCACAGGCAAACAGCGTCGGACAGTTTCTGTTTTGTCCCATGTTGCTCTGAGGGACCTGAGAATCAGAGTACGGCGCCACACGGTGGATTTTTTACTTAACTGTAAGGATCCCAAAAGCAAAGAGAGGGCCCTGCTGCAACAGCTGGAGGAAGTGAAGCCAAGAGATAACGGGCTGAGTGAACTGAGTCTGACGGGTGCAGAAAATGACAGCGGCGCAGTGAACCTGAAGCCTTTCACTCTGACCTCCTCCGTGTCGCTGCGTCCGAAGGGCCGACGTGCAGTAAGCAGAACAGGTGTTAACCAGAAACCCGTCAACGTGGTGGACGGGCAGGTGGTTCACATGAGGACCTCTTTGAGAACAAAGGGCCAGGTTGGCTCCTCGCTTGCACACCAGACATCGTCCAGTAACACAGCTCAAACTACTACACCTGTGTGTGTCCCTGCTGAGGACAGCAGAAGCTGCAGTGCAATAAAACAGGAGGCGATTGAAAAAGCAATCGCAGAAAGTCAAAGCAACAAGTGCAGCAGCAGCAGCGTCGAATCCTGCGTCGTCACCATGGCTCAAAATCCAGCCGCCGAGCAAACAGAGCGTAAGACTATCAGAGCTTCATCCGTGGTGGAAGTTTGTGTCTCAGATGGATCCAAGAAAACTGGGGACAATCCACTAATATCTCTGAAGCAATACCTTACCGTCAATCTGACGAGGTTAGCGGTGCCAGAACGTTTAGAAACTGGAAAGAACTGTGAAGATGGCAGCGGGAGAATGGAGGTGAGAGGACGGAGCAGGCAGAGTCTCAGACCCGCAACTCGCATCTCCAAAACTCAGCAGAGACTGGCAGGAGGTCCGGACTCCTGCACGGCCGAGGGTAACAGAGGGGTGAGGGAAATGTTTTTTAAAGCTGTAGATAAAGTAAATCTAAGGAAGCGGCCCACAAGTGAGACCGTGGGTGATCCGACCCACAGCGAGAAAAAGAGGAACGACAAGGTTATCGAAATTCAAACAGTGTCAGAAGAAGAGAGAGGGTGTGTACAGAAGGAGCAGCGGGACATTTCAAAAGACAAAGTTGAGGAGAAGGATTCGGTTGTAGAATGTAGAAGTAACAGGGTCCTGCAAGAAGTGACAGAGTCTGAATGTAAAGCTGTGTCCAGTGAAGACAGCAGTGGACAGAATAACATCCAGGTTGTTCAGAGTCCAGTGACAGAAGGAGTCATTAAAACATCAGAGCAAATAACCAGGAGTTTGAGTAAAGAGCTAGTCAGTAGACATAAGGAGGATATTGTTATAAAGCAGGCCAAGGTGCTGCTCTCTGATATTTTAAGAAAAGATAAATCTGTATTAGATAAGCGGTTAGAGGGGGATGTTTTAGGAAGAAGGTTTTCTACGTCGGCCTTTGCAGAAATGGAAAGTGCTGAGGAGGAAGCAGAAGAAATAAATGGAGGCAGGTGCCCTCGTTCAATGCAGGGGAGGATTATGAGGAGACGCAAGATGAGGCACCGGGCAGCGAAGTCTAAAGCAGAAGATAAGCAAGGTGCCAAGGGACACCTGAGCAAAGAAGCTCCAATCACAATTAAGACAGAGCTGAGCGAGGAGAGTTTGCAGCTCGAGTCGTCACCGAGGTGCAATGACCCACCAGCCGCCTGCCTCAACCCACTACCTCACAGGTCCCTGATTTCAGCTAAAGCTAACCTGCATCCAGATACCAATTCCCAGTCCAACATACCTCTGAAGAAACGTACATTTCGCAGCTCCGTGGAAACGCACTCTGAGCAAACTCTGACCACTGCTTCGGATCAAGCTTCAAAAAAAGCCACAGAGTTGAATCTAACGACGGCGCCGAGGCAGGACCTGAGCCCATGTTCAGGAGAGGGGAGCAAAGTGAGGAGAGAAGTCAGGCTGAGGAGGACAGAGGTCCAGAAGCAAGGCCTCAAAAGGATCACCAAACAAACCTCTTTTAACCGAGTCCTTCGCTCCAGAGCCAACGAGCCTCCGCGAAGCCATCTATGGAGGAGTGTTCGAAAGTGTAAATCAGAGAGGCAAGATGAGGGTGACATCAACAGGACGGCGGAGAGCGATGAACTCGGAGAGGACGATGGAGCTGAGGATTGTGTAACAAATCCAACTTCAAAAAAATCTATAAAGCAACTTGAGGCGGAACAAAGTGATTCGGACGAGACAAAGTCAGGGCTTAATTTTAAGATTCGTCTCAAGAGGAGAAGAGGGAAAGTATGGGAGATGCAAAGTGGAGGATTGGAAAATTTGGCATTAAAAATAGAAAAGGGAGAGGAGTTACTGGCATGTGATCCTTTTAAAGCCATCATGGATTCAGTATCAATTTTAAACAAGGAGATGGAGGCAGCTCAGGCTCACGTGCAGGCGAGTAAGAAGTCAAAGAGCAGGTTGCATCGTTTGAAAAGAAGAGGTGAAAAGGTGAGCGAAAGCCAAGCCATAAATTCCCTCACAAAATCAGACAAAGACAGTGAAGGTGCTGGTGGTGAATCTCACGACAAAGCAGAAATAAAAGAGAAAGTGGACAAGGAGCTTCTGGTCGGAGTCAAACAGCTGACAGAGAAAATCGAGAGTGACGGTGAAACGTTGTCAGCGGCAGTGCTGGAAACAAAAACCGAGGATCGTTTTTTAAGGAATTGCTGCTTGTTTGAAAGTGGGTCACAACAAAAGCAGGAGCCAGAATTGGATGTAAACGGTTTTCCATTACCAGTAATAAAACTACGGAGGAAGACGGAGGATATCTGGGAGGTGGACAGCAAAGAGGAGCTCCTGCAGTCTGAGCTGAAAATAGAGCCCAAAGTTAAGAAAGAGGTGAAGACTCAGGTTTTAGGGAAACAAAAGAAAGGCGGTCTTGATTTTAGCAAGCCCAAGGAGCAGTGTCCACCTGCTCCCAGAGCCCTCAGCAACCCTCTGAAGACAGAGCAGCCGCCATTTTCTTTGTCTCTGTCGCCACTGTCTCTGTCCTCGCCTCTTAATGACAATAGACCTGAAGTGATCTCCTCAGCTGCAGATCGAGTGACTGAAAGGCCAGAGATGAACAGCGGAGGAAGGAAACAGAGGCACAAAATGGACCGAATGCGCAAGTGTGGGCCTGTGGAAACACCCACCACTTGCCTTAGTCACACTCTCCAGCAAATTGACAACAGTCTCTCTCGCCTCTCCGAGGGCTTGTGTTCATCGCAGACTCTGGAAAAGCCCACAGCCTGTTCCAGCACTAACTCTGTCATCCAGCCCCCATCCCAGTCTCCTCCATTCACAACTGCAGATAACATGCTTTCTGCTGAGCCCAGCTTCACCAACTGCTGTGAGGATCTCCTGGACTTTCAGTGTCTGAACTTTGAGGGGTATTATCAGCCACAGAACATACTTCCATCGTCTCCATCAGATCTGTGTTCACTGGATCCACCCACAGATCCCTTCAGTAGCCCGCTCTCTCACAGTCCCTCTGATACTTGGACCACTGAGACGCCGTACCTCGGCCCTCCCAGTCCAGGAAATAACTTTACCAGTGAGGACCTGCAGTTTTTTCCAGGTCTGATTTCTTCCAAAAGTGACTCTGTTCATCTGGAATGTGAAGCGAAGGACACCTCCAAAGACAGAAACCCTCTCAACCCTGCTTTCAGTTATCCAGCTCTGAGCAACGCTGACATGACAGCTAAGGATCGATTCATGAGTAAAAATGTAGGAATGAGGCTGTGCAAAGACGACCTCAAAGCTCAGTCCTTCTCAGTCGCCAGCAAACCTCGTATATTCGGTTCAACGTCGTCTTCTGTTCCCCCTCAAAACCCTGTCACTTTAACCCAACCCTCCATCAATATCAAGCCGAGCACCAGCCAATCAAAAATCCAGCCCAACCTCAAATCCCAGGGCCCCTTCCACCGTATGAGCATTCCCAGTAAACCCCAGGTATTTCCAACCAGTCAGCCCAGCACAGTAAGAGGAGTGCCCCAGAGCCTTCCAACAAAATCCGTCCAACCATCTCAGATGTCCAACAAATTTCTCTCTCCTCAGCTCTTCACTGTGAAAAATTCCAACCCTCCCGACAATCCATTCAACTTCCAAGAGAAAACCTCCACGGTGATTCACAGGGTGCTTAAGTATCAGGGGGGGAACCAGACCCAGAACTTGTACAGTGCACCTTGTAAAGACACCATGGCTGCTGGCAGCCCAGCCGTCTCCTCCAGACCACTCGGTGCAAAATCAGGTGCTATTGAGAAGCCACAGCAGAACAGTCATCAGGCAGACGGTCACCATAAAGGCAACATCTCTGGTCACAGCTTTGCGAAGGATGTCAGCCATCTTGTGTCCACGGGCAACCCCGGCAGGTCCCTCCCCTCAATGCCTCAGTCCTTTAGTAAAAGTAAAATGTCATCTGACAAGCACGAGAGCGTTGAAACCAACATGACGTACAAGAACTTTTCTACGCTGCCAAGACCTTTTTTTTTCCCAAGCAAAGTGTCGGAGGGTTATCCATCCCCAACAGACAAGGGTTTGAAACAGGATAAATCCACGACGTCAGCCTCAGACAAACACCAGCCATGTTACATTCAGCAAGACCCTTTTGATTTCAGCTTCGGCTCCACTCTGTCACCCATGTCTCAGCACAACAGCCCCCAAGTGGTCCACAGTACACCCCCTGGTACACCAGCACCAGCAAACAAGAGTCAGCCCTCGGCCTCTGCAGCCGCCGCTGCCTCTTTCCCTTACGGATATCAAGGTCCTCCCTATGTACTGAACTTCAGCGGAGATCACTCTCTGACCCTGGGTCTCAGGGATGGCGCTGAGGGCTACCCAGGATTAGGCTCAGCAAACTACACCTACCACTGCCTGATGGAACCTTCAGGCACACAGGGGCGGCTGGTTCTCGAGCCCTGCGGACCCCAGATCTCCAACCCAGCTGCTTTTTCCCTGGGTGGATTTTCAGGGCTCAAAGGTCAGGACGAACACTGTAGGAAGGACATGCAGCAGCAGTGCCAGCCCGGGGAACACCAGGGCCCGTCACACTACGGACCTGTCACCACGTCTCACTCCATGGGTACCACCAAACCCAAGAGGGTGAGGTTAGTGGTGACAGACGGCACAGTAGACTTAGATCTCCAGTACTCGGACTGATTCAAACCCCGAGGAGTCATTCATATGTCGCGAGAGGGATTATACAGTATCTGCCACACAAGTTTTTGTAAACATTGTAATTCGTAGTCTACCAGTTATTAAAGCCCACTGACTGACAGTTTTCTAAATACTTAAGTAGATGGACTGTTAATGTGTGAATGACTTGTACAGGATTTTATGTAAAGCAGGCCTATCTGAGTCTTTTAATTACTGTATGATTTTAAAAAAGAATTAAATATCCACTACAATTTGCTTCAATTACCAAATTTCAAATCGATACAGAAAGCAAAGCATTAAGTATATTTGTGACTGGGAGTTTGACGCCTCTACAGGCATGTCCACCTGGAACGCCCTCTTACTGTACTGTAACATAGATGTATGAATTTTTCTATAGCACGTATGGCAGTAGAGACGGGAGCCACAGGATTGGTTGTTGGTACTTGTATTGGTGGGTTTTAAAAAAGGCAGCTTTGTGCCTCAGTCTTTGATATGTTCTTGTGACTTTTTGAAGCACCTGTTGAAACCCAGTCTACCCTCGTTTTTATACTCACAGTAAGCTCTTTTCTCACTTTGTGTGTGTGTGAGTGTGAGTGAGTGTGTGTGTGTGCATGCATTTGGCAGGCAGGTCTCGAGGGATCAAGGAGTGCTGTCATACCTGGTCATGTGACTGTTTGCTTTGCCAAGATTTAAGATCATTAGTCATTAGTGCGTAAATGAAAGACTTGTGCATGAACAGTGTACAGTAAAATTATTTCTCCTCCTGAAATAATATATTCAAGGTTAACTCTGCTGGGTGAAGATGTGTTTTTTTTTTTTTTTGAATGCAGCTTTTTCACAGCTGCTCTCTGAGTACCTGTGTGGACGAGTGAGTGGGAGAAACTGCAATATGTTTGTTTTGTCCAGACCAGTTGTGCTTAATGGGTTGAGAGATGTTCCACCATGAGATCTGTTCCCAGCTGGTTGGACAAAGAGAAACATCTGAATATTACCTTGTTACATCAGAAAAGTGACAATCTTCTCAGAGTTACTCACTTTTGTCCTTTATTTGGTCTTTTTGTTTCAAGTGAACAGCAGAAGGATAAATTGTGTGTTGTCTGCAGTAGTTACAGTTGTTTTGTTGTTGCTGATGGAGCTCCACATTCATAGGCGTTTATATTGTAACCAGAGATATTTGCTGTTGATTGTGGAAGTCACGTGAGCACTCCCCTCGTGTGGTGATGTACGGTGAACCTATCATCCGTCAGTGGGCCGGAGTGTTCAGTGTGACTGCACAGCCTTACATTACTACCATGAAAATGTACTGTCTTGATATGGAAAGGCCAATTATTTATTTTAATATCCTCATTCTTGAAAAGGTGCTTTAATGTAATTTATATTTCACGTTGATTGTTCAGACTATTAAATGTTTTTTTATTATTATTTAATGGGACAAAAATACTGAACTGAATATTTACATTGAGTATTTAATTTCAAAGCCTTTGACACTTATCCAGTTTTTCAGTTGTTACAGGTAAAACATTCTTGACTTGTTTTCTAATTGGCAGTTAGTCTTACTGAAAGTCTGCTGTAGAAATGTACAAATGTAGCCTATATCATTAAAGACACTTAATTCTTTTTTTGTATGATCTCTCTTTGACTCTTTTTTTTAAATGCAACATGATCCTCACATTGTTTCCATTGCATTATTTTGTTGATGTTTCGAGATGGTGATATATTGCACATTTTGTCCGACAAAAAAGCAGGACTGATGGAAATGTGAAAAAAGATTTAATAAATAAATAAATAAAACAAGGGAGATGCTTAGAATTAAATGATGTCACCAAAAGAAAAATGTCAGCCATAATTACGATGACAAACTGTGTTAATATAAATAACTTCAGCTGTGACCAGCTTGTTAATTTGATTGATGAGCCATGTAATTATTTAGTTGATTAGTTAGACATCCATCCCCTCTTGCCTGGGTGTTACCATATTGTGGCAGTTGTCATGTCATGTTTCTGTCTTCATCCTCCTCGTGATTCTCTCCATTGTCTCTGGTCTTGGGATTAACTTCAGCTCAACCAATATTTCACTGAGCAAATAGTAAAAAGTTGCTGAACAGGTTTGTAAAGCTCTGCAAATACACTTGTTCTGTCTGGCAGCTGTTAACAGAGACACACTGTGCTGTGTATTTCACCAGAATAACTTTACATAATTTAGTGGTAAAAAAAAACATCCTTATTTACAGTATAATCAGGCAGATGATGAAATAAAGTACATGTGTAGAAATTGAGGAAACAACCAGGTCACACAAGTGAAGCCAATGTGGAAGTGCAACACCACCAACAGCCACTAGATGCTGGCTTCAAAAACCTCCAAAAAATTCAAAAATGGTCATTTTCAATCCTGAAATATTCAGTTTTTCCACAAGTCATTGTGATGTCATTAGAAAATTATTTCATCATTAGGAACATTTCACATTGGACAGTGACCTCAGGTTTGTGGGTCTGACCCGCTTCCTCACTCCTCCCTTCACATCCATATATGGTCACTTCTGGCACTATAACACCCCAACAGGGCGACGTTCAAAACATGAGTCCATAAACCAGTGGGTGCTGTCTTGTAACCTTTTCCCATTCAACACACAGTCTGTGGTTGTCAGCTCAGCCCGGCTGAAACAGGCTGTTTTACAGGTTTCTGTCTCTTTAAGAGGCTCTCGTACCTGAAAAACCATGTTTGTTTTAATTGGCTGTCTCCCCAGGAAGTGTTGGTGAGCTCCGCCTCCTGGCCTCACTATGTGTAGTTCGTGAAAATCAACCACAAACGTCCAAAGTAACAGAACCTGTCGGTGTTGATTAGAAATATAATAAGTTGTCAGATCCCTGTGAACGTGTTGGAGCTGAAGTGTGGACAGTGTGGACATCACAGCAGGACATCTCTGTTTGGTAAATATTACTGTCTTCTCCTTGTTGTTTAACTTCATGGAGTATTTAGTCTTTCAATGACAAACTGTTTATTTTAAATCTGTGGCCATGTTAAAGTGTAGATGTACCAGGAGAGCAGGACTGTGACCTCAGCTTGGCACCAAGGTAAAAAGAAAATATTGAACAGAGAGTGTACAGAGAGGATAACTTGTACATAAATGAAAGTCATTATTTGGAGCGTTGTCCACGTTAAACATTGTAAACATGACAGAAAATGAGAAAAACACAAGTACATGTAACTGAGAAGCAGGAAGTAGAAAACACAACCTCTGCTGGAAGCATGTAACTGATTTCAAATGGTTTCTTTTTATTATTTTGTGTGATGATTAATTTAGTGACCGTTCACCTCCATCTCAGATTCAGACAGTGAGAAGCAACAATCGTCAGTACTTGGTTGGAAATAGTTTTTTTTTAACTCCCACTATTAAACTGTGCAGCAGAACATTTGTAGGTACATTTGATAGGCAAATATTATCCTGCTGACTGAGATATCAGACAGGTTTAATCAGCAGTTAATTTGCAGATTCACATCAGCAATTCAAAATATAATCAAGTAATAAATGATTACATTATGCAACAGATTAAAGATTTACTCACTCTGGGACCTGGTTTTACAACCGATGGTTTTCAGGCTCCATGTGGATGAAACACCAAGACCACAAAAACCTTCTGTGGATACTTCTAAACTAGTCTGTGTGGACAGGTCCTCAGCCATGAGCCCGTGTGATGTCATCATCATGGCAGCCTGCAGTGGCATTAGGACTAGCATACAAAAACACTACTTTTTATTATTATTATTATTATTATTATTATTATTATTATTATTATTAATACTACTACTACTACTACTAATAATAATAATGATAATAATAATAATAATAATAATAATAATAATAATGATAATAATAATAATAATAATAATGATAATGATAATAATAATAACATGCCTGAATGTTTTCTTAAGGACTGTCAGTCTCACAAACTATCAACACATACATGTATTTATATTCCATGATCTGTTCCTTTAAACTCTGAAAGCAGGACTTCCTGGATGTTTATGTAAAATATGTGGCTACTCTCACAGAAGTTTAGTTTGACCATCATCGTAGTTTCTGTGACCTTCCCACCACAACATGCAATCAGAAGAGTAATGGTGAAATGATAATGCTGTTGTCTGCTGTCAGGTGTCACATGAAGCCTCTGTCTCCTCTGTCCTCTCCTCTGCTGCTAGTTAACTCATCCAGTTCATTTCAAAGCTGGAGACAGTGTTCACCCTCAGTCTTTACCTCCTTCCTCTCCACCTGAGCTTTCATCCAACCAGCGTCTGCATCCTTCCCCTCCTCTCCTCCAACACATGACCCACTTCTTCCTCTCTTTCCAGCTCTCAGTCGCAGCCCAGCTCCTAATTCTGCTGCCAAGTATAACAGTTTCTCATAATGAGGACGGAAAGAGAGAGAGGGAGAGATTATCCGTTACAGCAGCGAGGGGACGGCTGTTTGGAGACGTTACAGATAAAGGGCCGAAAAAAAATACTGTGACAAATATTAATATTAAAACCCAGTGACCAGCGTTACAGTGTAGTCACAGCAAAAATACTCCTTTTAAAATAGAATTCAAAATCCAGCTCAGAAGGTTTACCAGCAACATGTAAGAGAAGTAGAAGCAGTGAAATGGTCAGTGATCGATTTTCTGAATTACATTATTAGACTTTTAATGCAGTGAGTACAAGGTCAGGCTGGAGGTATTTTGAAGTATTTTATGTTCTGTTACTGCAGTTAATAAATCTGCAGAAGGATGATTCATGAAACAGCAAAGAAAATCCAACTTTGCTGTTTTCTGTAATATTAACAGTTTGAGGATCTGAGACATTTTAGAGGAAAACTCTGAGCAGGAGAAGCTGTTAACAACTGACACATGACAAGACTTTTTATTTTCCTCTGTGATGTAATCTTTAATAGTTTGTGTTTATTTTTTTACTTATAGGCTTAAAGTGTGAAGTTAAACACTGAATTGGAAAAACTGGATGTAACTAAGTACATTTACTCAAGTATTGTACACATTTGAAGTACTTCCACTCGAGTCTTTTCAGGCCACTACATCTCAAACATTCTCCTTTCTGCTCGACTGCATGTGACAGCTTTAGTTACATGATCAGATTTTTTGCACACGAACCACATGAAGAACTGATGTAAATGGATTTCTCACTGTTTTCAGACTTTTTACAAACAGTCGTTCAGTTAGTAGAGAAAATGATCAGATTTTCACAATAAAATGTTTTTATCATCTAAGTATTCTTCATTAAACATGAAAAACATAAAGATTCCTTTAAATTAAAGCCACAAACTGTAGTGTAATGATGACAAATACAGGTTTGTTATTTTTTAGTATTTTTTTGCTGGAAAATTCACAGTGTGTCTAATTATATATTATTTAATAATATCACAGTCACAGGAGACATTTGTTCCCACTGAGTACTTTCAATACGCTTGGTGTATTTTTATGATAATATACACATACTTGTACTTAGGAAGCATGTACAGGATGAGCACTGAGTGGAAATGATGCAGTAAAGAGAGTTAACCTCTCTGCAGCATCACTAGAAAATACAGAAGAAATCCATTTCCAGGGACATCAGATCCTCTCCAGCCTTTTAAACACCGACACGTTACTGCAGCTTCAATTATTCATGGAGACGTCGTCTTACTCATGTGTACATCACAACTCCATTAAAGCCTCACTGCACTGCATGTACTGTATGTCTGTATCCATATGACTCCATGTTGCCTCTGTTCAGGCCTCTGGGGATTATCATCTGTCACTGGATACCAACCTGCACGGCAGCTGGAGTCCTGCAACATGGCCGACTGTGTTCCGCTCAGACTGTTTACTGGCTGGACAGAGATAACGTCAGCTGGCGGGTTGTGCAGTTTGGTATTTGAACGTGGCCATGTTGGTTATTTGGAGTTAGACGTGACCAAATTTGGATAAGATGGGTGTAGGCGGGGCTGACCCTTGACCCCAAGGACACTGCCCAATGTGAGCGTGACCGGAGTTCAGGTCTTGTCTCATTGGAGAACAGACCTGTCACTCAGACTAACCCCGCCCCTAAATCCTCCCACCAGATCTCTGATACCCCTTTTCCACCAAACAGGTTCCAGGGCCAGTTCCGGGCTGGGGCTCGAGCCAGTGCTCAATGGGTTCAGAAGCTGGTCCTCCTAGGAACCGGTTTGATTTTCCATAGGCAGGGGGCCAGGTTGGGGCCGCGTCACGTAAAATGTCAGTACGTCGCTGCAGAGGGAGCCGGTTCACAACAACCAACCACTAGCAAGCTAGCTGCTGTTAACAAACTACTGTTACCCTGTTACTATCAGTCCATGACATAATGTTTAAATGGAGGAGTTATCGTGTGCATACCGGTGCTGTTCCTGGTTTTACAGTCTACACTGAGATCCAGAGACAAAACATCCAACTGTGAGTGGCTGCCATATTTTCATTACTTTATTCTTCTCCTATCATTAGCTGTGTTTCTACCGTCGCTCCTCCAGCTCCTGGCGTAGTCGCTGCTTAATCGGCGCTAAGTCTGGCCCAGCAAAGAAGTGGGGCCAGAGGTGGACCATGTTTTAGCAGCTGGGGCCAGTTCTCACGGCGGTGGAAACACAACAAACTGGAGCTAAGTCAGGAACTGGCCCTGGAACCTGTTTGGTGGAAAAGGGGTACGAGAGGAAGAGTCGACTTATCTGATGACATCACAATGACTTGTGGGAAAAATGTATCGACTGAATATTTCAGGATTTAAAATGACCTTTTGTGAATTGAAGTTATTTGTAGCCAGAGTTTTTTGGAGCCAGCCTCTAGTGGCCGTCGCTGGTATTGCACTGTTCACTGTTCACTTCTGCATTAGCTTCACTTTTGAGCCTCGGTTGCATTTCTGTGAACTGTCTGTGGTTAAGTTGTTGTAGGTTCAAGGTTCCCATGCATCCTGAAAGCTGATCATCTGACATATTTTCAGACCCACCCCCCTCAGTCTGATCACACGTCAAAAACCACTGGATTAACAGGCTGAAATGCCTTGAATGCACCACTAATTTCTCTTTTTTTGAATGCACCACAGTTCATATCAGCTGGATAATATGAGATAAAAGATCCCATGTACACAAAGGTTGATTCCCATCAGTCAGTGCAGCTTCCTCCAATCATCAGCAGTCACAGAGAAACAAGGAAACACAAAAGGCTTGTGATGCTCAGACCCAGGCTCAGGCCGAGCACAGAGGAGACACAGAGACGAGGTGCACTGGCATCGCACATTATTTCCCAGGTGACAGGTGGCACGGGCTTCAAATGACTGGCTACTGGCTGAGGTGTCGGTGCATTAGTGTAAATTATGACTGTAACAAAACCCTGTGTGTCTGACAGAGGGGGCTGAATAAATATGTCAGCTGCACAAGATGGGATATTGCTCTTATCATTATTATGGCTATCTTTCTTTATTAAGTCTGACTGTCTCCTATTAACTGCACTGTCTCCCTGCACGAGCCTCAGTGGAGTGTGTCGTTGTGATGAAGCACGGCAATACTTTGTACCTGACCACCACTGTGTCCTTTTACTCCTGTCCAATTAATACTGTTGGTGCAGCTTGAGCCTGATAAACCAATCTGTTGGAGACGTACACACTCAGTCCACAGATGCAGCCTCACAATTCAGTGCAAAGCCAATTTAAAGGGATCAATAGATTGAGATGGTGTAATAGTTTTAGTGCTGTGTGTATGTGAAAGTTACCTCCGCATGAGTCACCGTCTGAGTGAGGAGGTGGACAGCCCCCGCTGTGTGCCGATCCCTTTCATTCATATCCATTTCTAAATGCACAGCTTGGAGCTAATGGATGTGATGTTAATGAGGCAAAATACAGTGAAGGCTGCTGATATTTACAGTTAATGATACGACTGAGGTGTCAGGGTTTTCCTGTCAACACGACCTTTGCCTCGCCGTGTCTGTGATATGATGCCGTGACGTGGCATTTACTTCACCCATGTTGTTAGTGTGCAGTGTGCTGTATGTTTGCACACAGTACATTACATCCTGTTTTTTATCTTCAATAAATGGCATTTAAACACGAAAAGGAAACAATAAAAACACATTTATTCAATGTATTTGTTGTAAAAATGTTCATGATTATACAAGATATCCAGAATATTTAGATTATAAACAACAACATTTTAACTAACAAACAAACCTATTTCAAATTACAGAACTAACGCTTCTTTGTAATTGTCACTTTTTTTTAAAATCAGTTTCAGAAAAGTATTTACAGAAAACATTTTGAAAAACTAAAATGTCATCAATAAAAATACATTTCTATGTTCATTCACAGTTACAGGTTTTAATGGTATTTTACATATGACACGAGGAATCTTTTTTTAGATTTTATTAATATTTTTCTGATTTTTTTAATGTAAAAATTATTATTTTTTCAATTATTAATATATTTTTTTAAATACAGAAAAATATGTTTTGTCTTTGTCTTTTTTCTGTCGTGCTGTATTTGATGCTCGCTGCCAGACTGGAGAAAGCAGACACTGATTATAGTACAGTTGTGTAAAGGCCACGTTTCAGCCCAACAGCAAACTGAACGACATCCTGCAAAATCAAAGAAATCAGCCGTGTAGTTAAATAAAGTCCATCCTCTGAAGAAATGTTTCCTGATGAGAGAGGAGAATCATCAACAGGAGAAATGTTGCTGCTGTATCTCAGTGACTGGACGACCTGAGAGATCATAACAAACCCACATCAAGAGATGCTTTCAAATGTCAAACAATTTAAGATGGATTACAGTAAATGAGGCGAGATTTAGGAGACGAGATGGAAATCCTCACAGTGACCACTGAGACAAACCCACAAACAGGTTTCTGGATTAGAGGAGTGAGTCTCTTTTATGACTGGGACTCTGAACCTGTGATATGTTGTCAATATTTCACATGCAGCGTTGCACTCGTCAAGATCGACTGTAAGCAGACAGCTCTCTGGCTGGGGAGTTTCTCCAGCTCATGTGTTTTTGTAATTCTGGGATCTCGCTGGAAGATCCACAACAGCTTCTGACGAGCTGAGCGCGAGACGAGCCAGCAGCTCTGACTTTATATTAATCACCCTGAGCAACGAGAGGCAGATCCGACATGTGGAGAAAAGAAAACATCTGTTTTCCTCTGTGATCATTGCTGTTATACACTCACAGGCAGCCATTGTGACCCTCCCACTCCACCCCAGCTCAAGACCATTAAAGGGGTGTTAGCTCATCACTGAGTTTGACATGCTTCACTCACCACAGATTGACATAATGGAGTTGATTTCTACTTGCTATTCAATTCAGCTCTTCAGTAGAAAGCTCCTTCTCCACCCACAGTCCTCTCCTCCTCCTCCTCCTCCCCCTCCCCCCACTCTATGTATGATAATAAGCATTGCAGCAGTGGCTTCCCTCATCCTTTTATACACATCTCTTTCATTCCTTATTCATATTTCAGTGCGAGAGACTAAACGTGATGGCTGCACTGCTGCAGAGCGCCCTGCTCCTCTGGCTGTGATTTGGATCTAATTGTTAGATTATGGAGGAATTCTTGCTCTAACTGATGTGTGGGGTTTTGTTGCTGATATTGTGTGGTAATTGTTGGATAATCTTGTATGTATTTGTGTGAGTTTGGTGTGTGTGTGTGTGTGTGTGTGTGTGTGCAGCACTGGGTGGATCCCACTGTGTCTGTGCTGCTTTCAGTTCTGTGAGAAGGAAAAAACCAGATTCTTTTCACAGCTAAGAGTCTAACTCCAAAACATCAAAGACACAGAGACGGAGAGAGGGAGGCAGCAGCAGATAGGAGGAGGGAGGGGTATGCCCTGTATCCGGGTAATGATGGAGGAGAGAGAGAAGAAGAGATGGAGAGGTGAGGGAGGGGGTGAGGGAGAGAAACCAACCAACCAGTACAAGGAGAGAGAGAGAGAGAGGAGCTGTGTGAACCAGCTGAAGGGAGGGAGGAGGGGAGGATAGCGAGCGAGGGATGGGGAGATTTGCCGGACCGAAGAGATAGAAGTGTTACTACAGAGCTGCTGCTGCTGGAGGACGGGCTGGGAGCCGAGGATAATGCTCCATCCCTCAGCTTACAGCGGCACGCCGGACACCTTGTAATTTCTTGTGGTGGCGGTGCTGGTGGAGGAGGAGGAGGAGGGTCTCCATTGTTGCAGCAGTGACTGTCTTTCCTTTTTTTTCCCTTCTTTTCATTACATCTTCCTGCTTCGCCCCTGTACTCACTCCTTATTCCTCTGCAACTGGCAACCGCTGGGCTCCCCCTCCTCTCTTTTCTACTTCTGTCCCCCTTTTTTCCTGAGGAGGAATTTCTGTATTTCATCAGGGATTGTAGAAGACAGTAAGAATGTTTTCTGTCTTTTTCTTCTCTTCTCTCTCGACATGCATGGAAATGGAGGAGGGTGCATGGTAAAAGCACAGTAGGATTTTTTTGTGGAGGGATAGAGTCAGAAAGGGTGTATGTGTGTGCAGCAGGAGGGTGGGAGGGGGGTGGTTTGCATGTTCAAGTTTACTGCATTGATGTGAAACATTAATTCCTCTGTCACATGGCTGTCTGTGCATGCAGAAACCCAGCTTCAAGTGGAAATGTGCAGCAGTTGCACAAAATAAAACTGAATGAGGATGAAATGAAACGAGAAAAGCGAAGCAGCCCTGAGAGGTTCTGCTGAAAGGAGGCACAGACACAAGGAAGGCGAAAGGAGCAGTATTTGGCAGGGGATTACTCCTTGATGCCAGCAGATGAATAGTCTATCCCAGCTTTACACAGAGGTAGAAGAAGAGGGGACCAGGAAAAAAGTGTGGAGATAAAACCGAGATGGAAGCAGCAGTGATGGGGCTCAGAGAGCGAATGTGGCATCAGGCACAAAAACACAGAAAGGTAGAATGATGCTACTTGTCAGCTCTTAGATTTCTCATTGTGTCAAACTGATAATCCCACCCACATACATTTGCATGCATGCCAAGCATTGCTGATGATCTGGTGCACAGAGCAGCTCACTGCTCAGTGTTCACATGAAAAAGCCAACCAGTGCATAAAGGCACCCAGTAAATCACACTCTGGCTGCCCTGACATGCTGGGAGTGTGGAGTGTAACGGGGTGGCATGCATGGATGAGCATGGACACAGATGCACGTTAGCATTAAAAATGTGTGGACAGATGTACTCAGGAGAGGATATCGAAGGTGTTTTGCCGTGCATTAAACAGCACATGGATTTTATAAGCCATGTTTAAACTGCTGTCCTCTCGCTCGACTTGCTGTCTCTACAAGAAGAGGGTCACCCTGCCAGCAGGGAACATGTGTTCACTCTGCTCCTGTCATCATCTCTCCACCTGAGTTCAGTCTATCTATAGATGCCTGTGTCTCTGCTCAACACAGCCCCACACAAAGGTGACGGCGGGTCACTTTACATAATTGCACACAAGCTGCTTTTGTGTTGCAGAGAGTTGCATGAAGCAGTGAAGAGAATTTCAGCAGAATGTGTCGGAGTGAAAGTTTAACGGCAATAAAGTTGTCGGAGGCAGGAGAGACGAGGCAGCGAGGTTTGGATAATCCCCCACACACAGTCATAGTAACTGCAACATGCACATGCTATTCATACTTCTGTATGTGATGTGTCGCCTCAGGGACAGGATGGTGGCGGATGGCAGAGCGGATCATCAAACGAGGCGGCCGACACTCAGATCAATTTGTAGCAGTGAAACTCTGAACCACCATCAGGAGCAGTAATGGTGCTTTTTGCCAGGCTCACGGTCTGCGCTGATGTAGGAAAGTGGAGTGCTTTTGTCAATGTGCAGTGAAGATTGTGTGGAGTGTTGGTGAACAGATACACGACTCATCGTCTTTGCTTGGAGTGGAGTTCAAACACACTCATCACACACTGATGTCAGGCAGTCGCTGCACACTAACTCATGCTGCAGGCTCTCCATAGATCAGTGTCAGGGATGCTTCACCTGCTCATATAAAGTCATAAAACTTAATCTGCCAAACACACATTACACGTGTTGAATTAAACTGTCAGATTTAATGGGCCAATCCACAGATTTGTGGGTGATGGAGTCTTTTATATAAGGAGCTGGAGCTGTAACGTCATATCTGGGTTAGCCTCTGTTTCGTGAGCTCGCTGCGACACTTCAATCACTCTCTACAATTCTGTGTTTCCATCTCCATCCAGCTGGTTTTACAAACACATCGCAGCTAATCACAGTCCCACTGCGAACACACACATCAGCATTTTCAGCCTTTATTAAAAAGCTGATAGTGGAGAGAAGGATCTTTGAACATGAGACAGAGAGAGAGCAGTAAGGACATCAGCACTGGTCCCAGGCTGGAGTCAAACCAGGAATCAAATGGACCATCCCGACTTCTCTTTTTTGTGTTTATGAGATGACCCGCCCCCAGAGGTCTGGAGCTGAGCAACGTATTCAACAATATTCATTAAAAGACAAGAATAAACAGACGTATTGACTCCTAACAATATTAGATGATGAAAAATGCAGTGGTTCTGGTTTTTGTTCTTTTTCTTTGTGTTGTTGATCATCCTGCTTCCTGTTGACTCACTCCTGCTTCTTCTCCCACCTGCTGTAACACCTGATCCTCCTCTGTTTACCTCTTTCTGTCTGTTCACCAGCCTCTCCAGGATGTATACATACAGTATATACTCCCACTTGTCAGGGGACAGATTGTCCTGTGTCTCTGTGGATTCACTGTGTTCACTTCTCTGCCTGATTTGTGGACTTTGGACTGACTCTCTCTTCCTGTAATTTGTTTAATTCTGGGGATTCATCCTGAACCCTGCTCGACATCGACAAGAACTGTCTGGATGAAGTAAACTAGTTATGTAAGGACAGAAAAATCACACCCAGTTATTCAAGGCCTGAGATGATCTGTAATATTTGATATATTTTCCATCACCTACTTGTCTCCTGTGATGTTTGAAGAGCTGTTCTCTGACATTTCTCTGTTATAATGGAAGAAATAGATATTGTGACTTGTTGAGATCAGTTCACACCATAATGTGCTGTTGTCGCCTCACCAACAGACAACCTGTCAGTGACTGTGGTCAGACTAGTGGACTGTCAGAAGCCTCTGAGTGATGCAGAGAAAAGTTTGGAGCTTCGGCCTAGTTTAGCTGAATCCAGATCTATTTTCTTTCTCCCTGGGAGCTCAGTTAATTTGGTCTGTGGAAGTCAAGTTGATGTGGTTCAACAGTTCAGTGCAGCCGTTGGTGAGTGTTGATTAACTCACTGTCATGTCGTTTGTACTTCAGATGTTGTTTGGCACAAAGAGAGTCAAGGTCCAGCAAACAGCTGTGATTTGCTGCCCGAGCGGCTGAATTAACATTCAGCTCATGTGAGCGAGGAAATACCATTAATTCCTTCCTGGTGTGTAAAGTGTTTTTGAACGACACGCTTTAGTTCCACTATGTACACAGAGGACACAGCACACAGTTGACATTTCCACCCGTGCAGATCCCTCTTTGGGGATCAGGGGACCAAAAATCTCTTCTCGCCACTCATTCAATCCAACAGAGCTCGGCAAAAAGGGGATTTATCAGCACACGAGGGCAGAGCTTACCTGACTCATGGAGAAAAACAGGCCTTGACGGAGATAAATCTTGATTAATTGGAATTAATTGGATTATTTCAGGCCGTGTTTCCTCAGCCTCCTCTTGCACAGGGGCGTGGGAAGGAGGGAAAGGGGGTAAATGTTGTGTCTTTTGGACCGATTATCCCTCTGTTCAGTTACTGTGATGCTGACGACTTGTCACAGTCTTATTCTCTCTGAGGTCTCCTGGTTTCAGTCTCTCTCCTGGTGTATTTGCCCAAGTGCAGCGAGTGGAGCTCAACTTTCTTTTCAATATTTGCTACACTGCTCAGGGGGAGATGTAGTTCATAACTCCAGATTTAGCCATCTCCTTCACTCTCTCACTCTTTTTTCTCTCTTTTCTCCTGTCTCACTCATTCCTTCTCCTTCTCTTGCCGGCGGTAAACGACTGATCTGGGACAGACAGGACTCCCCTGCGCTCTGTCCTACTTCAGCCTTGTCCTCTCTCTTGTTTCTCCATATTCCTTTTCCTCTGTCGTTTACCTCCTTCAAGCTAAGTCTTAGTGACTCGCTCTGTCTCCATCTCTATTAATCATATCGCCGGCTGCGACTGTTTCATCACAGCAGACTGATGGTTCTGTCTGGTGGTAATAGGCTGTCAGGTTGTTTGGGAGACAGAGGTCCTATCATTACTTACGCTACATTTTTCTCCAGCTGGTGTGATGCAGAAAATTGATGCTTGTCGGTCATGAGACGCCTCCCCCTTGATTTGAAGGGAGGTGACGTTAGGACTAAGTGTGACCTCAGAGGTTTTGGGTGAGAGTGTTTGATCAGAATATTAGCTTGTTACTGGCAACTAGAAATATTATGAGTTGATCCTGGCTGATCAACAGGTTTGTTATTGTTGTTTTGTAGTTTTTGCTGCGTTTGTGTTTTTATAAACTTTTCTGTTCTGTGGTCTGACCTTTTATATTTGTTATTACAACATAACGTGGCACCACTCCCAGTGATCAGTGGTCCATCTGAAAATCAGTTCATCATCAAGGAGATGTTAGGCTGAGAAGGGGAGGAGTTGGGGGTGTGGTTAGTGTGATTGACAGCTCTGGTCTCCAGTGAGACTGACTGAGTGAGTCACTCTGATGTCGTTAGATCGTTAGAAGTCGACTCTTCTTGGTGATTAGAGGAAACATCTGAACATCATGTATCAATGAGGAGACATCAGGCTGAGAAGGGGAGGAGTTAGGGTGACTGACAGGTCTGATCTCCAATGAGACTCATGCACATTGGACAGTGTCCTCACTTTCAAGGGTTAGTCCCGCCTCCTGACTCCTCCCTTCATGTCCAAATATGGTCACTTGTGGCTCCAAAAAAATCAGCATGATGACGTTCAATCACCAAACTCCTGGCTTCACACAGTGAGTCCAGAATCCAGCAGATGACCTCACATTAGCTTCGTCCTGTCCATCCACAGTGTGCGGTGGCACCACGTTCAATGAGGCGGCTGCTGCGACCAACACTGAAGCTGGAGCAGCGTTGTTGTGCTTTGTTTTTCTTGTGTGAGGTTTGGTACAGAACAGGTTCACAACCAGTGAGGCTGTTTATTCTGTGATTTACAGTTTTGATAAAGTGGAAGTGAAAATGTCTATTTTTGGAGGAGCTTTAAATCTTAATCTGGCCCGGGGATGAGGACACTGAAAGCATTTAAACATTTACAATTCTTCATAGAGTCCAAGGTTGTTCATTTTGCTTTATAGTTGTGGAGCTTTGACTGACAGAATATAAAGATGTTTTTATCAGGTGCAAATATAAAAAAACTGTTTAAAATGTTATAATTCTAATGTGTACATCATGTTCACTAATGGTAAATCCTGTTTGTATTGTCATTGCATATTCTGCAGTCGGGTCTGTGCCAATATCTGTATTAAAATGTGACAGTGTACAGCCATGCAACAGTCTACCACACAGTTTACCACATTCACACTCAGGACCAAATCCTTGTGAGGCTGATGGGGATGTTTTCAGTGTTGGATCATCAACCAGAGGACTGGAAAAATACAGTTTTGATGTAATGATGTTTTCACTCAGACAGTTTTTCTCTCACTCTGTGGGTTGTGAAATATTTTATTAAAAAATATTAATGTCAAACGTGGCGTACACTGGAGGAAAAGTCCAGTTGAGACTGATGGGATTAGTTTCTGAGCGCCATCATTTGTCTCTCAGACCAAACTGCCTCTTCTCTCTCTCACTTTCTTCTGTCTCCTCTCAAACAGACCACATCTGTCTCATTGCAAAGACTTCATTGATGGTAATTAGAGGGCGGGGAGTTGGAGGCCGGAGAGGTGGAGGGCTTTGGCCAGACTCCTCCATGCATCATGAAATCACTCTCAGTTTATTAGGGCTAATTGCGCCATCGAGAGGAGTATAGGGAGGAGGAGGAGGAGGGAGGTGGTGGAGGGGGGGTGAGTTCTCCCAACAGTCACCGCTGCATCATCAAAGTGGGGTTGCTATATTTAGCTGCAGCAGCAGATGCATGGCAGCAGTGGAGCAGTGGCGGCCCAGGATGATGATCAGATGTAGGGTGGGGTGCCTTTCGTGTGTGTGTGTGTGTGCAACTGAAAGCAGCAGCAGCATAAACATCAGCCTGAGGATCTGATGCTGCGTTCAAGTCCTGTGGGAAAGACAGTAGATGTGAGCTTCCTACTTGAAAGCACTGTTTGTATCAGATGATAAATCCGACTTCAGGGTTTGGCATCTCCATCAACAACAAAACAATAAACTAATGGACACAGTGAATCAGTCTGAATTGTTCTTTCTTTCCTTAAATAACTGAATAATTGAATTCTTCGTGAGTAAGTGACACCAGCTGATTGGCTGCTGAATTTCAAACTGTTGTGTATAATTTGTATAATTTGATACAAAAGCTCCAGCAAAAAAACTCAATGTTGCTTCTTTGTTTGATCTCAAACACACAAACACTTCCATGTTTTTGCTGGAAATCCTGAATTTATTCTCACAGATATTCCCATAAGCCTCATGTGCAGCACTGATAGGATCATGAGCAGCGTTCAAACAGGATCCATCCACAGCGAGTGCTGCATGCTCCTTTATCTGCGAAGGCTCATTTGATTCAACCAAACAGTGAAATGTGTAAGATCTGTGAGAGCCGCAGACGCTGTGATGCCATATGAGTGAAGTCAAACCATTTTTGATTAGCAGCTGGTCTTGTTTGTCAGTGCTGGTCACATCGTATCAATTGGTGGACGATGGGATGTTGGATTGTCTTGTAGTGTTTCAGTTAAAGTGTCCGTATGGCAGAATTACTGTCAACCAACCTGCAGCTCGGTCCGAGACCTTTGCTGGTGTTGTTGGGACTCCTGCTGACGTCGCTGTCACTGGCTGTGATTCGATGCCTCGTGCAAACTTTACCCGATGTCAGGTCCGCTGCTCGTGATTGAGAGGTGTCGAGCTGCGTCACCTTGTTTTTGTCAGAGCGTGACCCCGTGGTGAAGGTGGCTGCACCGGATGGAGAAGTGCAGTGTGCCTGGTTTAGCTTTGGGCTCCACAGTTTCTCATGTAGTGATTAGCTTTGACAGTACAGAAACTGTTTATTATTCTCTCTTTCTCTCTCTGCGACCTCTTTAAATTACTCCATTGTATCTCAATTTGTTTCCCAGCTACAGAGAATAGAGTCTAATTCAATTCACCTCCACTGAGCTGCAGCCTCTGCTTCCATGTTGTGTTACAGGCCTTTTCAAACTGGTCTGTCATCAAGATGCAATGTGATATTTTTGGTGATTCTCTCCCTGCCTCCTCTTCCCTTTCACCGATGAACTTGTCATGGACAGAAGTGTGTGTGTGTGTGTGTGTGTGTGTGTGCGCACCAGCAGTAGGCAGTAGTGGGTGTTTTCTAAAGTTTATGGGTGATGATGAATTGGCGATGTTCAGCCAGGAGAGGGTTTGGGCGTCTTGCTGCATTAATAATGGAGACACAGCTGGCAGTATTTATAGCAACACTGGGAGAGGGGCTGTGGCAGCATGAATGGGAGGTGATATATGAGATACAGTACGTCCTGCCAGCTCGCCCGGACATCAGACGGCGCGAGTCAACTGACAGAGCAGGAAGGCGACACATTTACACACAATTCAACACATGTCCTCCTGTGATCTCTGCAGTTTAGGTGTTTCATCAGAGGACCCGCACAATAAAAAAGAGCCGCTGATGATTTGAAAGTTGCAGAGACTCTGGAAGAGGAGAGTTAATGCAACAGAGAGGGAGCTGGAAGTGGAGGGAGGAACGCATGATGAGAGTCGTTTGATGTGGAGCCATATTGATTGGCCTACATAGCTTAGATTAAAACAGCGGACATGTGACGGTTCTCCTCCTCTGTGGTTGGACTTTATGAAGTCTGATTGAATTGTGGCTCTCACTCATTCGGCTCCTCATCTGCTTTTGTTACTTATCTGTCACTTTCAAGCCAGATAACAAGAAACACACTTGACAGTCGCATCAAAAGCCACCGAGTCCCAGTGAATTATTCAAGTGAAGGACGAGGAGGCAAACCTGCTTTTTTGTTGTTTTTGTCCTTTTTTGGTCCTGGACAGTGAAGATACTGGGAAATAGCACAGCAATGTACCGTCACACATTCATGACATATCTGCTTACAGATCACTGATCAGTTGAGGTACTTCAGATTCTGTACTTCAGGAAATGTACTAGAGAAGTACTCTCAGCTAAATTGGGGTAATCATGTATCAAAGTCCTTATAAAGAAAATGACTCCACTGATGGTGTTCAATCATACAGACGGTATATTAACATGATTAACATCAAGCAACTTTTAACCACTCAACCACTCCTTAGTTACACCCTGAGAAGCTGAGACCAGCACAGTAGGAACAACACATTCAGCTGAGTCTTAACCTGGAATTAAAGTTACACTGATAATGAGCTTTACCTTCAAACAAAACCTGATTTACAATCAACGTCTTTGCTGCTCAGTCAAATTTGTCAGTTTGTGCTTTTTAAAATAAAAAAGAGACAAAAACAAAGTTTTGTGCAGAGAACAATGCTTTATATTTTGGGAGCACATATGTTTTGCTTGAGAAAAAAACCAAAACAAAACAAAAGCTACAGCAGCCAAATAAATGTGCTGGAGTAAAATAGAAAATCTCAAATAAACTGTGAGTACCTCCACCAGCCTGATCTGACAAGAGGAAAGTAGGAATGTGCAGCTGAGGTGTGAGGTTCAGGTAAAACGTGGTGATAATGAAAACCTGGTTTTTAAGGAAGACTCACAAAGCAAAGCACTGCTCAGTGTTTAAGTCACGGGCCTGTTTAGGATTCTGTATGTGTCTGAGGAAATAGATTTTTCTTTCAAATCCTTGAAACCACAGACCCTCCTGGAAGAAGAGCTGATTCAGCCCCTGCTGGACTGCAGGGAGCTACAACCTCCCATCACTCGCTGGGTCCAGACTCTCTCAAACCGTGACAGCTTTGTCCGGCTGTTGGCCCTCTGCTCGTTCTACCTCATATTCAGTATGTTTAAGTGAATCACTGCGGTGCTGTCCGCTGGTAGAAGGTGTTGAATTTCAACCACTCTGTATAAACCCTGACTTTAGTCTTGTCAGAGGCTGCACGCTCATCACAACCCCAGCTTTGGTCAACTCCCAGCGGGTCGAGATCAAAACTTCCATTGCAACTGCTGACGGCGGGCACTTTCTGACAACACTTCAAAGGAGGTTGTTCTGAGGAGGAGCTGAACACAGACCCAGCTGGCTTGTGTGAGTGTAACTGACAGTGAGACATGAGAAGTGGGACGGGATGATTTGCTCTCTGTCGGGCTGCAGAAAACAAAAAGGGACGACCTGGAAGTTGCCACATGGTCAGGCTCCCATTCGGCGCCGGGAGCAGTGGAGCAGCATCCACCTTTAATATTTCACAGCCCCTCATATGTTCAGGCAGTCTCCTCCCCTGCAGCTACTCCCATTGTGGTTTATTTATTCATGACCTTCCCTCTGCTGCCAACTAATAGCCTCAACTTGTCCCTCAGTGAGGCCTGAGATAGCGGCGAGCAAGTCCTGCTGCTCCGAGCCGAGCCACCACTTCAGCTGCTCGGCCAGACGAGGGAGACCAGGCTGTGTGGTTTAGGATATTACTCAGCTCATAGCTGCTAGCAGAAAACAGGAACAGATTCTGTGGCATCCCGCAGAGATTTAATGGTGATGACGAAAAAGCTAATTAATTAGCAGGCTATTTGAATGTGATCTCAGCTCTCCAGCTCCCCAGCTGATCCTCTGTCTTCATCTCTTCTGTGGAGAATAGAGAAGCTTCAGCAAACACCGAGGCTGTTCTCACATATGTACAGACGATACTGTTTGTGTCTTTTTATACAATTAATACATGAATCAAGTCAAGTAGTTGATCAAAAGAGGAGTCATCAGCAGAATTATTTGACAGCAAAAAAAGTGCAGTACTTCCAACAGCCACTAGATGCTGTCTCTAAAAACCTCTGACTCCAGTTGACCAGTTCAAAAATGGTCATTTTCAATCCTGAAATATTCAGTCCATACATTTTCCCACAAGTTATTTTCTGATGTCATTAGATGAAGTTTCTTCTCAGTGACCTGGTGGTTCATCTGAAAATCATTTATCATTAAGGAGACATTAGGCTGAGAGAAGGGGAGGAGTTAGGGGCGGGGTTAGTTGGATCTACAAGCCTGGTCTCCAATGAGAGCAGACCTGAAGTTCATTCACATTGGACAGTGTCCTGAGGTGTCAGACCCGCCTCCTCACTCCTCCCTTCTTATCCAAATATGGTCTCTTCTGGCTCCAAACAACCAACATGGCCACGTTCAGATACCAGTCCATCAAATAACAGGTGATGTCCCACTTGCTTCGTCCTATGTGATTTCACCCTCTTGTCAGATGACTGTGTCGTCCATCATACACAAAGCATTTGAGGGTTAAAGGTAAAAATGAAACAGCTTTTACAGCGTGTTGCTTGCAGAGCTTTCAGACTAAGAGTTGCTCGGTTAAAACCTGCATCTCACATTCACTAAGTGTCAAGAGTTGACAGGTAAACAACTCGTCCTCTGTTCGATCAATAGCTGCACAAATGAGTAAACCTGCAGCTCAGGAGACATCAGCAACCTTGTAATAACATCTGTATACAAATGACCGTGCAGGTGACCTATCAGAGCCACAGACAGGGGGATACTGAATTACCATTTCTAATTATATGTATTTTCTGGGTTGTGTGTCCCTGCTTCCAGCTAACATTTATTAAATACACTTAATTGTCTGGAAAACATGACCTTTGACTGTAAAATATGTTAAAAGACCTCGTGCTGGGAGGCTGGAGTTGGTAAACACCATTTTGAACTACAGGGAAATAGGCTATGAGGTCACTCTCACCCCTCAGGATGAGCTTGCACGCTCCTTCCCTTCTTGTGTCTTTATGTAGTTTGGTTCACCCACTCACGTCTTCACTATAAACCTCTGCCGTCTATATATAGGGAGCCCTCTGGGGGGCTGTTTTATTGCTTTCCCCCAACGTGTCTCTGGATCCTCCTCCTGTACTACAATACTGTTTCTTTGATGCTTAAAAACAGAAGGTGGAAGAAGAAAGACGTCTCAGGCTTATGTTTGGTGTTAGAGGTTTTGTAAGTGTGAATGTCCTGTAAAGGGCTGTGGCTTGGATTTATGGTATGAGATGAGTTGAAGTAACTGGATATTCATTGGTTTGGTGTATTATGGTTTATAGGTATCAGTCCCAACCACAGACTGTTTATAGAAATGGATGAATCAAGCACAACATGACCCGATGGTTTGTGGATCAGTATTTGAATGTGGCCATGTTGGTTGTTTGGAGCCAGTAGTGACCATATCTGTACAAGGAAGCAGTGAGGAGGCGGGTCTGACCCTTGAACCTGAGGAGTTCAGTGCTGCTCTCATTGGAGACCAGGCTTGTCAATCAAACGAACCACACCAATAACAGAATGACTCGTGGAAAAATGTACTGACTGAATATTTCAGGACTGAAAATGACAATTTTTAAATGGAAGTCAGTTGGAGTCAGAGTTTTTGGAGCCAGCATCTAGTGGCCGTCAGGTGTAGTGTGGCTTTTTGACACTTCTACATTGGCCTCATTTCTGAGACCCAGGTAATTCATTCATGGAGTAAATGGAGCAGTTTTATCACCTTATGGCACATTTACACTGGTACCTACTCGCTTCACTTCACCTCAGATCGCTCGGGATCGGCCCCTCTGTTGCATTTACATTGCTGAGGATAGTCCCTCCTCCGTGTAGCTGGTCGTCATTCGTGATGTCATCCTTTATGTGATTCTTTAGTTTCTGACCGCCCCGTCCAGCTCCTGCTGAATTGTCTCATCAGCGATTAATGACAGAAAGGTTTGCACCTCGTCCTGAGTCCATGGGGCAGGATTTCTAACAGATGCCATTTCTCTTCATCTTAATAATAATAATAATAATAATAATAATAATGGTTGGATTTATACAGCGCTTTTCTAGACACTCAAAGTGCTTCACAGAGACCATTATTCATTCATACCCAGTCATACCGGTGGTGGTAAGCTAAGATAGCCACAGCTGCCCTGGGGCAGACTGACGGAGGCGTGGCTGCCAGTCTGCGCCTATGGCCCCTCCGACCACCACCATCTTGTTGTTTCAAACGCGTCTGCATGGTTTGCCGAAGATTTAAAAATGCAGCGTGTTTGCGGGACAGATTACGTGCCGTGCAGTGATGACGCAGTGATGATTCT